>JAKUCM010000165.1:0-30017 GCA_023374145.1 Lepidium sativum | reverse complement strand
GAAACCCTCCTTACCTATCCATCGTCTATCAAAAAAAAATTGATTCCGGCCTTTGACCACTTGATCTCTGAACTGTCCTAGAATAGGTCGATGGTCCGACCCAATCATTTCCAAATATTCCACCTCAGATGATGGGAAAAAAGTCATGCCATGCCGCATTTCCGAAAGCCTTGTCAAGAACACATCTTATGACTCTAGTACTTCGAACTCCCCTCCATGACCAGGTATTCTCAAGTTTGGGGAAATAAATTAGACCACAATCCCTAATCATTTGATTAAAATTGTGGAACGTTGACACACTACGTAGGGAACCTCCTTGTTTCTCGTGATTCCCTGTTAATTCATTGAAATCACCCATAATCAGCCACAGTGTTGGCCTCATTATTCTCATCCTACTTAACCGTTCCCATACATAATCACGTCGGCTTTGGACCGGTTCCCCATAGAAAAAAGTGATAAATGTTTGTGTTCCCTCGAGATCCACAATAATATCTATCATGTGTTTATCCTTGTAATTAATAACCACATTATGATAATCCGAATAAAACAGTGTCAATCCACCACTTAAACCAATTGGTTCCACTGTAGTTAAGAATTGAAAACCCAAGTGTACTTTAATTTTCTCTAAGAGGATACAATTGTTCTTTGTTTCTGACATAAACAAGAAATCTGGTCGAAACTTCTTCCAAATATCTCTGAGATAATTAATTGTAATTTTATTCTCAATTCCCTGACAATTCCAGCAAATTGTTTTTAACGAGCTATCATTTTGCTCAAACTCTCCTATTTGCTTCTTATTAAAAACTGATTGTATTTTATTCTGAAGCACCCTTAGTAAAATCAAATGTTTCCAACGAGTAAAAACCTCCCATATGCTAGCTCTTACATATCTAAGTTCTACAAATATCAAAGAATTTGTAGTACTACGTAGATGATTCTTACCACCTAAATCATTGACCTTATAGCATATAAAAAAAAATTATAACTAATCCCAATGTAGGCCCATGTAACCAACGATATCCATAACATACTAGATTTGATAAATGAACATCATACTGTAAAATACTTATGTCCGACACAACACAGCCATGAACTATGATATAGTCAACCATAAAACTTGTAAACAAAACCGTCAAAGAAATCCCAGTAAACATTCTCCTTCTTCTCAAGTGGAAATCAAAACACGTACACAGTGTTGTGTATTCCTCTTTGATATGAATAATAAGAGCATGTTGTTGTAACCCACCCTGATTCTCTGGCCGAACACTTAAGTGTGATGTGCAGCATGAGAAACAATTCCTCTCTGTCTCTGCCAATAAAGAGATCTGAAACCATATTGTCAGTTTGGTTATATAATGAAACACCAAAATCTGAACTTGAAACTTTGGTACAGATTGCTGTTTTCTGTAATTTAAATATGTAATCCTTAAAATCACAAGCCAGCATCGTCTATGTTGTAACGTTTCTCTATCTGGACATCTAGACCAGACATGAAATTTATCTTTCTTCCAACTTTCCTGACCGATTTCTATAAAGAGTATAACCTCTAGTGCCAATGTTCTTACAACTACCATGATATACGTACTCAAAGCTTCTAGTATTGCTGCCATGTACATTCTAGATGTAAATCTAAGACCAATTTTCTCTTCAAATTTGCCTATACTCCACATCCAAATATTTGAATGCGAGCAAGCCCAGATTACCGATTGGTGTGTCCCATTTGACCTAGGTTTACAGATCAGAACCCTGATAGAAACGAGAGATGTGAAGTTAATGTTATCACATCCCTTGATTCCATTCTTTTGGTGAAACCAAAAGCACAAGGGAAATTTAGATCCTAAATTATCGTAGGTAAAGCTACGTTCCAATATTGAAAATCCAGTTGGGAATGGGAATAACATACCCAAAGAAATTTATAAGGATTCTACCTCTTAGATAAGCCGATGCCCTCAATTCTGGATTTCCATTTTCTCTTATCTCCTCTCTCGGAAACTAGATCTGGCGCCGACAACTAGGTAAACTTCGCCCACCGAGAGAACTCCGGGTTCCCGTCACTATACTAATTTTACCACAAACCCTAGAGAAAATCCTCAAATAAACGAGACTCCCCTTATCTGAAAACAGTCGACCGTCTCACACTCTTCTCCCTCTCCGCCGGTTTCCGCTGCCGTGGACCTCCTCCTTGACTCGCTCGGAGATCCGATCGAGAATCGCCTAAGGTTTGTCAGCCCTCGACTTTTTTTAACATTAAATTTAAAAAAACACTTTATATTTAGAAAAATATATATTTAATAGTACTCTATTTTCCACTATAAAAACAGAAAGCTATATTTTTCCTCTTACTTTGAATTTAGTATGATTTTTTCTATACAAAGTGGTTTCTTAACTTATTATATATTACTATTTTACACATAAACAAAATTATATGATCAAAATATATATATTACAAAATTTTAATTATTTTATTAAAACTATCTAAATTATTAAAATCTATGAAATATATTATATAGTTTTTTGGTCAAATATTTATTTAATAACTATTATATAGTTCACATTATTAAATAGTACTAAAAATTTATTAAATAACAATTATTAGATAATTAAAGTTATTGTTTGTTTATGTGATGTATTATAACTTTATTTAAAATTAATTATTATTTTAGAATTTAATAAATTTATTTAAAATAGAAAATAGAATAATCATTAGAACAAACCCTTCTCTATTTTAAAAAAAGAAAATAGAGCAAATCATTAAAGGTGATCTTATAAATTACTGCATGTGACTTGTTAAACGAAAGAAGAAGAAAAACATACGAATTAGAAATGGATATCCGAGACATTGAGATTTGTTTTTCTTGGTAAAGAGATATTGAGTTTTTTCTTGGAAACTTGGAATCCCCGGATCCGTGATATTTGATCTAAATTGTGGTACTGGATCCACAAAAGTGTATTCATTTTTTTTCTTTCTGATAAAATCAATAATGATTTCATCACGTGATATTCTTTATACAATCGACACATTAGGGGTTTTTTTGTTGTTGTAAAGCTCAAAACTTTCTGACGTGAAACTCTTGGAATCACGGGTTCGTGATTTGTCAAAGCACCTTGCCAACTATACATTTTCTATTCATGAGCGATGAGGCCCAATCGTAAGTATAGACTGTGATGGGCCATTACAAGACTCATACGTTCAGATTCAATCAGCACAAATTAACACAACCACAAAGACATCAACTCAAACTTCGTTTAATCAAGAAACTCTTTTCTTAGCCACATGGAAATATGAGCTATTAGCTCATGAACTATAGCTTATTTCAGTTCGGTTTTACATAAACATGAGTTGTGTTTTTAAGTTGAGTAAAGTGATCTCAGTTATATAAGTGAGGTCTAATGAATATGAGCTAGGTACTTCATACGTTTCACCATTATTAACTTAAATGGAAATGATCCAAATATCCGAATTTGTGGTGAGCTGTGTTGAGCAAGACCCAGAGAGAGAGAGACTGATATCTAAACGTATAGCAAGTGACTTTATAAACGAAGCAAATAAAGCCACCATGATTGGTAAGCATTACATAGTCCTGTTTACCAATCCAAAACTCTCATGGAGATTAGATGGATCATGAATATTTAGTTGACAGTAAGTTTCCCTACCATACCAGCACCTTGATGCGGAACACAATAGAAACTGTAAGAACCAGGCTCTGTCAAAGTAACATCATAAATCTCCCCTTTAGCATTCAGAAGCTCTGTCTCTTCCATAGAAATCTTGCTTGCATCCACACCACTAGGAATCTCATCTTCATCGAACACAACGTTATGTGGGAAACCTGCGTTGTTCTTAAAAACAATCTTCTCTCCTTTAGCCACTGTGAATTCAGGTGGTACGAAAACAAGTGATCCATCGTCGGCTCCTAGAAGAACCTCAATAGCCATCGCATTTCCAGCCAAAACAATAGAAGCTGCTGTTGCTACAGCGATGATACCAAAATCTTTCATTGAAGACTTCACGGTGAGCTTTGAGGCCATTGCAGTGGTGGATGATCTAAAGGTGGTGGACACTGCTATGGGTTTTGACGTTAGTTTGAGCTTAAGGCCGGTGAATGAAGGGATCGCCACCATGGATGATGTTATTGAAGCCATTTTTTTGGTTTTTGGTGAGTTTTTTGTGATATAATTTAAACCAGTACCCAAATCAAAGACTTATCTGCATTCAATATCTCTGATTGGTTGTCTGAGATATTTTGTAAGCTGACGTGGCATTATTTGCTAGTTTTCTCTACATATGTTGCACTAGTAGACAAGCTTGGGAGACTTTGAGAAGTCTAAGCTTATGAAACCTCATGATTTCTAAAGACTGTTCAAATATTTTTGAGCCAAAGAAAAACAATACAAAGGAGACAACTACGATTACCTAAACAAAAAAACGACGAAGCGTTCATTCTTATAAAAGAGAAACGACCTACAATAATAAACTACTTGCCGTTTCTAATAAATCACCTAAAAAGTCTTGCCGTTTGTCTTGTTAGCATCTCTTAGCCTCAACCTTTCTCTGTACTCATTCAACTCCCTCTGATACCTCTCCTTATCCTTAACTCCAATGTTCTGATAAACCTACAAACGATAACCAAATGTCGGTTCAGTTATCGGTTTAGAATACAAACAACATTTAACCGGTCCGGTTATTCAAAATCTAATTTGTTACCATTCGTTCTTCTGCTGAGAGATTGCTCCACGACTCACCAATAATCTTCGTAAACTGTCTCTCCTTATTTGGATAAAGAGATTTCAGCTTGCAATGTTTCTCAGCGAAGAAGAAATTGTAACCACTCCGGTTTGGTTTTGGGTAATTTGGGTCTTCTCTGCGTCTGCTTCTTCGTTTTTTACTTAAACGACGTCGTCTCCTCCCAGCTTCCACAAAAGCTAGGACGTCACCGTTTAGATCAGGTGTTGGTATTGTTGGTGGGCCAGGCTGGGCCGAATGATAAAGCACACCGTTAAGAATCTCTGAGCCCAACTTAACTTTAACCAGATAACCACAATCGAATTTGCCTTCGATTGTACCAATGGCTGTGAAACTCGACGAACCTGTGCCATGTATTATTATCACATGTATATCATAAGCAAATTTGATATAGTATCTTGTATAATTTCATATATGTGAGCCAAACATAGAGTCAACGTATCCAGTTTATTATCCAACAAAATCCAAACAAATTAGCATCAAATATAATGACAATGGGACCATTACTTGAGAAGTATCTAGATAAACACAAAGATTTGACGACAAGTACATAAAGAAGCTAACTAGACAACTAAAGTCTGCCCCTAAATATAAGTTACACAAATACATAATCATTAATTTAGTTTCTTAATCATTTTTGTCATATTAATATTAATGAAAATAAAACACAGAAAGAAAAATAGGGAAAACATACGAACCTTCAAAATGAGAATGAGAATTATTGTCATATCTTACACTTGGAGGAGTATATTCCACGAGAGCCATCTCTTTGCTAGTAGAAGGACCCTTGCCATGAAATGCAACTGCAAAATATTATATTCATAAGAATTTAACATTAATAATACTAACTTAATAGTTTTTAGTACCAAGATATTTCAATAGTAACTAAAAAGAAAAGATATTTCAGTAGTCAAGATAATATTATAATTCATTCATAATATTTGTCTACATGAGGATAATTTAGGCAAACCCAACAAATTTCTACCAATCTCGTTGATAAGAAAGTTCGTCGAAAACTTAAATTAGTGAGCAATTATCCAACAATTGGATAGAAGAAGTGTCAGTAGAAATATAAACCTGAGGGATGGAGAAGAGAACCACGAGCAGTGAAGAGATGAACTTGTTCGTAATGAAAGAGAAGATTGTGATAATGTTTCCTTAAGACAAACGAAGCACTTGTTGTGGTCGGAGAGAATCTAAACACTCCACCAACTTCCCTCCATTTTTTCTCTGCAACTACCTTTAAATTTGCATGCACTTTTAAAATAAATTAACTAGAAAACTAAAAATCCTTTGTATTGAAAAAGACGACCAAAAATAGATGTTTGACCTTTTCGTAACCTCCCTTCCTCGTGACTTCCACATACAAAACATGCAAATCCAGTTCTTTTCCTCCAATCACAGGAATCCTTGTATATATATATTGAAAAAACACAGTTATATTAAATAAAATAAGATACATTAAATAAATAAAGTTAAGAATAATAGTTACATGAATTTTGTGGACATAGTGGAGTGGAACCGCCTAAGAGTATCCCAGAAGAGTGAAGAATCTTTCACAATATCTTCATGTAAAGCCAATGGTTCTGGATACTCTTTACCCTTCGCCGGACACGTCGCTGTCGCTGTCGCCGTCGTCTCCACCGTGGCTTGCGACGAAGTTGATTCGTTCTCCGATGACATGGTTTTAGAGAAGTGAGACTATAAGTTCTTTTTTTGTTTGTTTGGTCTCTTATTTTTTGGGTTTTGGGTAAAGAAAAGAAGAGGAAAGATGACGATTCAAGATAAGATTTGTGATTAAATCAGAAATAAAATAGAAATAGACATATAAATTAGATTTTGGGTAAGGATTAAAAAGTAACGGACGTGAAGATTTGTCATTTTCTTTTCTTTTTGTGGTTTTAATATATACCACAAGAGATAAAAGGAAAATTATTATTTTGATACTTTGTAATTATATACATAAATTTTTAAAATTTTCTTTTCTTTTTCGAGGCGTTTTGAATGATGTTGCTTAGTAATTTGTCTGATGCTACTAATATGCTACTCTTAATTACATTTTTACAGGTTTTTAATACTGATAACTATTGCACCTCACCTACTTTAGATTTTAAGTTTACGAACAGTCAAATTTTTGTCTCATTTATTTCTGAAATCTATAAAACAATTTATATTTTCTGAAAAAGAAGAATAATATTAAAAATTTAAATTATTTGTCTTAACTTATAAAAAACAACTGTAATATCTAAAAAAGAATTACCATTTACATATTAGATTCTTATAGTTGTAGATTTTTTAATAAATATGTAAGAAAAAATACATGGGAATATTCTTTCGTTTAAGTGAAATATACAACTTTATACAGCTACAGTTAGCAAAAAAGAAAAACTTTATACAGCTATGATTCCGTAAAATACAAATAATGTCTGGTTATAACAATTGAAATTCCTATTATGAATTTGGATATTAATATCTGAGCATTAATAAACCTGTGAAAACTGTAAATTAAAGATATGTCACTGTTGAGCATTGACATGCATTGGTAAGCGAAAGTAAAAGTAGTACTTATTCAGACGGAGATAGGAGTCACACCCTAAAACTCATTGGGTCAATCGAAGTCTGACATTTTTATTTACCTAATTAACAATTTTTAAAACAATTAATAAAGATGAAAATAATAATTAAGATAAATAAATAAGAGTTATGGGCCTTATGCTTCGGAGAAGTTGACGTGAAGGGTTTTATGGTTCTGCTCTTATGTAACGTCACGTCGCTGCTGTATATTCGGTTCCACGTTTCTTCCTTTTAATCATTTTTTCTGCTATTAATTAATCTTATAAACATTGTTCATATAATAAAATCAACAACGCAAATTCATAAGAATCACAATTACAAGATTTGGTCAACAACATTGTTAAAATCAATAGCACAAACAATGTTGAAATCTTCAAACTAAGCTTTTATCAGTTTGGTCTTTGTTATTATATCCATGACTGCCAAAATTTAGATCAGGATAGTTTCTATGGTTCAAGGGATGCAAGTAAAACATAATCTGTGAAATATTTTTCTATTCTTCTTATTAATGAATCAAGCATTACATATGATATATATACAATTAACTAAACCATAGTAAACTAAAGAATCAATTCACAAATAAACCGAGAATGCTAAACCATAAGACTATACAATTGATATTCCCCCTCAAGATGAAGGTTCATATATATTGTGAACACCCATCTACCCATCTTGCTGATTAACTCTCGAAAAGGAGCTGGGAAAAGAGGTTTTGTCAACACATCTGCTAATTGTTCACCAATCCGAACATACATGGTCTTAAGTATCCCATCTGCAATCTTTTCTCTAACCTTATGACAATTTATTTCTATATGTTTCGTCCGTTCATGAAACACAGGATTGCTTGCAATGTGTAATGCAGCCTTATTGTCACAATAAAGATGAACTGGAAGAGTAAAAGGAATCTTTAGATCTCGCATTACCTGAGTGATCCAAATCATTTCCTTAGTTGCCATACACATGGCCCTGTATTCAACTTCAGCAGAACTGCAAGACACCGTATTCTGCTTCTTGGATTTCCAATTGACCAAAGAATTGCCAATAAACATAGCATACCCTGTAACAGATTGACGAGAATCCAAACATGTACCCCAATCAGAATTAGTATAACCACAGAGATCAAAATTCTGTTATGTTCCATAGAACAGCCCTTGACCAATAGTGCCTTTCAAATAACATAAAACATGATGGACAGCAGTAAGGTGTATGTCGCTTGGAGCAGCAGAATATTGAGCCAACTTAGAAACAGCAAAACAGATATCAGGTCGGGTGATAGTTAAATACTGAAGTTTGCCCACCAGTTTCCTGTAATGTTTAGCTGCATCGGGAACCAAGACAAGTCCAGTTGCCTTAGACATCTTCTGATTGGGTTCCATAGGGATTGAAGCCGGTTTACAATCTGAGAAACCACTAGACTCCAACAAGTCTAAGACATACTTTTGTTGAGTCAAAGAAAGACCCGCCGATGATCTAGCAATTTCAATGCCTAAGAAAAACTTTGGAGCACCAAGATCTCGAAGCTTGAAAGCTATACTCAACTGTTCTGTCAATTAAACCACAACATCATCACAAGTACTTGCAACAAGAATGTCATCAACATACACTAAAACCACCAGAAACTTCCCATCAGACTGTTTGACAAACATAGTATGATCACCATAACACTTCTCAAAGCCCAAACTTGTCAAGGTGACAGAAATTTAACAAACCATTGACGAGATGCTTGTTTCAATCCATAGATTGATTTATGCAAACGACAAACAGCTGTAGAAGGAACAGATTCCCCCTGAATCTCAGAGTAACCGGGTGGAAGTTTCATGTAAATCTCCTCTGCAAGATCACCATTTAGAAAAACATTTGAGGCGTCCAACTGCCTAAGAAACCATTTCAATTTAGGAGCAAAAGATAACAAAATCTTCACTGTAGCCATCTTAGCAACAGGAGAATATGTATCAATAAAATCAATGCCTTCTTGTTGGGTATACCCTTTTGCAACTAAACGGGCTTTATGCCTTTCAATATTACCATCTGCAAGAAACTTTATAGCAAACACCCATTTACATCCTATTGCCACTTTATCAGGTGGTAATTCAGTAACAGTCCAAGTATTTGTCCTCACAAAAGCACCAATTTCCAAGCCCATGGCATCAAGTCATACCTTATCTTTCTTTGCCTCTA
The DNA here is from genome assembly GCA_023374145.1 of Lepidium sativum. Classification (NCBI taxonomy): domain Eukaryota; kingdom Viridiplantae; phylum Streptophyta; class Magnoliopsida; order Brassicales; family Brassicaceae; genus Lepidium; species Lepidium sativum. The sequence goes on along the minus strand of JAKUCM010000165.1, from coordinate 20,521 downwards.
AAAAAGTTTGTGGTAATTTTGTTTGAGTGACAATATTAATAAAAGCTCTGAAAGGCTCAGATAGTTAGGAATAAGAAATATATTTTGTTAAAAGATATAGGGAAGTTATCTTACTAGTAGTAGTATTAGTATTATATCAATGAAAATCCTGCAAGTGGGAGGGCAATTTCCTTTGCCGAGGAGGTTTAAGTTTAGAAGAAACAGAAACCTTGGAAGATGACTCATCCAAATGTGGAGGAGCATCGAAGATGATTGCACAAGAGGCAAATGTTCATCAAGAGGGGCAGGTTTATGAAGATGAGGAAAGAATGTCTTTGTATCATCTCTGATTTTAGAAGATACAAAGGGAAAAATATCCTCATAGAAAATGACATGTCTAGAAACAGAAACTGAGTGTGTCTCAATATCTAGGAGTTTGTATCCTTTAAAACATGAAGGGTATCCTATGAAAATACAAGCTTTGGCTCTAGGTTCAAACTTATTCCTATGACTAGGAGATGTTGAACTATAACAAAGACACCCAAAGGTTTTCAAAGCTTGATATTCAGGAACCTTAGACGTAAGTTTCTCATAAGGAGTTTTATCGTCAATGACTAAAGAGGGTAACCTATTAATAAGGAACACAGCAGTCAAGACACAATCCCCCAATACTTTAATGGTAAACCAGATTGAAATAGTAAGGCCCTAGCCACATTAAGAAGATGCTGATGCTTTCTTTCTACTACAGAATTCTGCTCAGGAGTTTCAGAGCAAGAATGATATGCTTTAATGCCTTTTGCTAAATATAAATCAGTAAATTTTAATTCATGAGCATTATCTGACCTGACAGAACAAATTTTAGTATTAAACTGTGTTTCAATCATTTAAATAAAACCCGAAAATACTGTTAAAACATTTGATTTTTGTTTAAGTAAATAAAACCAAGTTCCCCTGCTAAAAGCATCTACAATTGTCAAAAAAATACTTGAATCCATCAACAGTTGGTACTAAAAATGGACCCCAAGTATCAATATGAACCAATTCAAAGGACTTAGTGCATATGTTGTGACGAGTAGGAAAAGGTAAACGCTTCTGTTTAGACAAATGACAAACATGACAAGGTTCAGATGTTTTATTATTTTTCTGTTTTGGTAAAACAAGAATATCAGAAAGAATAGCAATCTTATTCAGAGAAGGATGACCTAACCTCTTATGCCAAACTGCAGAATCAATATGTAAACTAGCACAAACCAAAGACATACCTGGAAAAGATAAAGAACTAAGCAAGCTAGGAAGACTCAGCACATAAAGATTTGTGACCTCTCTACCTTGACCAATCATTGACTCCCGTGAAAGATCCTGAATAAAACATTGTGTTGCAGTAAAACTAATTTCAACATGCAAAGTTTTAGTTAAAACACTGACACTCAACAGATTAAATTTGAAGTCAGGAATGAACAGAACATTGTAGAGAAATATAGCATTAGTCAACTTAATATAACCAGCATCCTCTATCTTTACTGTAATACCATTGGGTAAGGTTACAAAAACGTTATCTAAAGGTTTATAGTCTAAGAATAAGGTTCTATCATGAGTAACATGGTGACTAGCTCCTAGATCTATAATCCAATCACTATGAGACAACTTAGGTTCTGGAGGTATAGAAGAAGTCAACACATCATAATAGGAGGTTTGAAAAGAAAAGAAAGTACCAGATATCTGTGAGATATTCGGTATAGAATTTGAAGACGAGGCAAAGTTCCTTTCAGATACCAGACTAGGAGCTTGAAGCTTGGCATTCTGAGAAGTAGAAGCCTGAAGCTTAATACTTAAGTAGGCAATCATATGTTGAACCTGTTCTGTAGACATAGTGTCATCCAGCTTAGAAGAAGTCACCTCTGGAGTGGAAGAAACTGCAGTGAAAGGTTCGTGCTAGGAACCTGTTTGATCTTCTTATTCATAGGGTGACCAGGCGGATAACCATGAACCTTGTAGCATTTATCAGCAGTATGTCCAGTACGATGACAATGGGAACACTTAGGCTTCTGAAAATTCCCCTGAGCGAGCAAAATCTGACTATTCTCTGGAGTAACAGATTGAATCTGAAATGAGATGGGATTTACAACTGCCTTTGTAACACCAACCAATCGTTGACTTTCATCCTGATCCAGCATACTATAGATGTCATTCATTCCAGGTCTAGGCTTCATATTCAAAATCTGACCTCAAATATTATTAAAACCATCATTCAGTCCCATAAGGAATTGAATAATCTTACTCGTCTCAGCCTCTTCAAGTAATTCCTTAACCTACTCACAGTCACACTTCTTCACTGATCTAGCTTTAGTATTAGCCAATTGTTCCCATAAGGTTTTCTTCTTCGTGAAATAGGTAGACAAATCAAGTTGTCCTTGCTTGAGAGACATGACGACTTGTTCAAGCTGATACTTGCGAGGAAGATTATGCACCTTGAATCTTCGAAAAAAATCATCCCACATCTCAGCAGTATCCTCATAATATAAGATACTATCATAAATCTCTAGATTCACAACATTCAAAATCCACGACTTAACCATACTATTGCACCTACTCCAGATTTTAAACAAACGATCATCATCAACTGGTTTCGGAAGAGAACCATCAACGAAACTTAACTTGTTCTTCGCATCAAGACTAATCCGCATAGCAATAGACCAACTAGTGTAATTTGTACCATCAAGAGTATGAGAAACAATAACTGAACCTGGATAATCCGAAGAGTGAAGAAAAAAAGGACTATGAACGCTGTCATAAGATTCTATCACCATCGGAGTTTGGCCAGAATAGTCGCAGTTCTGAGGAGATTTCTCAAGATATGCATTAAAATCAACGAGATCTGGTAGATCTATCTTGGATCGAGCTGCAGAAGCTTGATCTTCCGGTGTTAAGCTCCGATTATTCTGTTTTCCCAATCGCTTAACCATTTCAGCTCAAACGAGGTCGTCGAGTATCAATCTTCACCTAGAGAACTGTTTAATCGGTGAAATCAAATGAGAAAGAGAAGAAATCAAAGAGAAATGAAGAAGAATTTCACAGAAAATTTAAAAGTTTGTTGCGGAAATGCTCTGATACCATATTAGTAAAACATGATATGTGAAATGTTTTTCTATTCTTCTTATTAATGAATGAAGCATTACATATGGTATATATACAATTAACTAAACCATAGTAAACCAAAGAATCAATTCACAAGTAAACCGAGAATGCTAAACCATAAGACTATACAATTGATACATTTCCATATTTTCATATTTTCAAGCCGATTTGAGAATATATATACTTCAATTTGAATGCTTCAGCTTCTTCTCTGTATGATTGCATGGAGACTTTCTCATGACTATCTTCAACCACTTTGTTAAAAGAAGTAATGAAGCATTCGTCAAGGTAGAGTCTAGTTTTTGAAGCCATTGGTACATTTATATTCACATCCCTGGTTATAAGTTCATCATAGTGAGTATCAAAACAAAACCATTGCAAGCTTTTCAAACAGAGAAAGAAGAGAAGCTTACTTGTTGAAAGCAGTCTAGATGAGTGATCCAGGAGCATAGTTCATAGTGATTGCAACAACAAGACCCATCATCTTTCGAATTTGATGAAGCATGAAGCTTTTGCCAACTACTTGCAACTTTGATGAAGTCAATTCCATCAAGATTAATGACAGTATTTGCAGTGAAGGAGATGATGTTGCGATTCGCAGTCGGGTCATCTGCTTTTGTTCTTGTAGTGAAGTTATGGAAATTATACAATCCAACATAATGACTTAGTATTCGAGTGAACCTTTCTTTTTCCTTCTCGCCATAACTAAACTTCATCTTAGCATCATTGATCTTTTTTCTGCGTCTTCTAATGGAATTGTATTCAATTTATATCCATCTTCTTGTATCCTAGCTAATTCAACATCTACTGAGCTTAAGCTAAGTAAGTTAAAGCATAAAGTTTCAATCTTGACGTTAGTTTTCAATGCAGTAGAGTTGTTCGACGAAAGGTCTGATTGACTATCCATAGATAACCTTTTAAATTTAGTACCTTTGACATTACTCACAACATCTGAAAATCTCTTACGACCTCTCCCTGAACACTCAAATCACTTGCCATACTCCTCTCCTGAACTTAAACTAGCCATTACTGCCTCTCTATCATGATGCGATATTGGATCAAGAGCAAATACTGGAATCAGATAAACATACATCCTTCCATCGCAGAAATTCTTGGAGCTAAAAGAAGATGTAAAGCTTGTATCCAAAAATTAATTTGATCATGGAGATTTGAATTTAATTGATCCACATATTGAAAGAGAAGCAAAGGAGATCAAGATTCAGTTATATTATTTCTTCTTCATCATAATCAATGTATATTGTTAGGTTATATACAAAATGAAAACATGGATTACAAATTAATCAACTCTTAACTAACTAACAAACTCAATAACCAGCTCAATAACCAAGATTGAGAATGAACCACAGTAAACTTAGGATTGTAATACACCCCCCTCAAGCCTTTGAATGAGTATCCGGAAGGAAAATGCTTGAAATGGATAATCTTTGAAGAATAGAGTTGAAAAGACCGGGATGAAGAGCTTTTGTGAGTATGTCCGCATGTTGGTTCTCGCTAGCTACCTGGAAGAGTTTGAGAAAACCATTCTTCACTTGATCCCGAATTGTGTGACTGTCAACTTCTATATGTTTGGTTCCCTCGTGAAACGCAGGATTAGTGGCGATATACAGAGCAAATTTGTTGTCACCAAAGAGCTTGGCGGTAGATGAGACTGTGATCTTCAAGTCTCTAAGTAACTGATTAAGCCAAAGAAGTTCACAAGTTGCCAAAGCCAAACTGCGATACTCAGCTTCAGTGCTGCTACGACTTATTGTGTTCTGTTTCTTTGGTTTCCAACTAATCAAAGAAGAGCCAAGGTAAACACAATATCCAGTAATAGATCTTCGAGAATCAGGGCAAGTAGCCCAATCAGCATCAGCAAAGGCATTAAGACACGGTTCTGAATTTCCAGAGAAGAACAAACCTTGTCCTAAGTTTGTTTTGATATATCGAAGAATACGCAAAGCAGCTTCCATGTGAACATCTAATGGAGAAGATAAAAATAGGCTAAGATTGTGAACTGCAAACGTGATGTCTAGTCTAGTTATAGTGAGATAGAGAAGACGGCCTATCAGTTCTCGACAACTCGATGGAGTCTTCAATGGAGTTTCAGTGTCTTTGCTTAAGCGTACTGTGGGATCCATAGGCACAGAACATGGCTTACATCCGAGCATTTCAGTATGTGAAAGTATATCTAATGCATATTTCCGTTGACAAATGGAAATACCAGTAGAGTTTCTGGCTATCTCAATACCCAAGAAGTACCGAGGAATCCCCATATCCTTGATCTCAAATACTCTAGCTAAACATTCTTCAAGACGCTTAATTCTTTTTCATCATTGAAAGCAATTAGTATATCATCCACATATACTAAAAGAGTTGTAAAAGAGGAACCTGAATATCGAACAAAGAGTGTGTTGTCTGCAGGGGACTGCATATAACCAGCTTTCAAAAGAATTGCACAAAAACATTGGTACCACTGTCGCGAAGCCTGCTTCAATCCATACAAGGATTTGTGTAAGCGGCAGACAGGATTCGAAGGTAAGACTCCATTTACTGGTATATAACCTTCAGGAAGGCTCATATATATTTCTTCATCGAGATCACCATGCAAGAATGCATTGGTTACATCCATCTGACACATATTCCATCCATATATTGAGGCCAGTCCAAGAATTAACTTCACACTTGTCATCTTGGCCACCAGAGAGAAGGTGTCTATGTAATCCACACATGCCTGTTGCGAGTAACCTTTAGCAACAAGACGTGCTTTGTATCGAGAAATAGAGCCATCTGGATTATACTTCGTAGTGTAAACCCATTTACACCCAATTACATGCTTTCCCGGAGGAAGAGTCTGAACACTCCAAGTATGCTTGTGTTCGAGAGCGAAAATCTCCACAACCATAGCTTTAGGAAAATGTGGATGTGCCATGGGTTGTTTAAAGTTTTGTGGTTCTGTTTCAAAAGTAATAGACAAAGTAAAAGACTGATAGGAAGGTTGGAATTTAGTGTAATCAATGACTAAAGAAATAGGGTGTGAAGTAGAATTTTTCAAGGAAGAATTTTGAGCTAAAGTACAATGGTAATCAGAGAGGTACCTTGGAGCCTTAGTCTGTCGTTTTGACCTGAAGACAGATGGTGCCACCTGAGCATTGCATGTTGTCGTAGTCTCTGATGAAGATGTGGTACTAAGAGGTAATCCAATAGTATCATGATTATGCAAACTATCCTCATTAACAGTAGTATCAATAAGAACAAAACTATCTAGCTGGGGAATTGAATCACTAATGACAACAGGTGTAGACAGAGGAAGAATGAATCTAGAAAACAACTTATCAACGTGCATAACAGCAGACTTATTCTTGAAGGGAAAAACACGTTCATGAAAAACAACATTTCTTGATATGAAGATCTCATTACTATCAATATTCAAAACTTTATATCCCTTATACCCAGAAGAATATCCTATGAACACACAAGGCAAAGCACGAGCAGAAAACTTATGTCTATCCTTTATAATTGTAGAGACATAGCAAAGACACCCAAAAGAACGCAGATACATATATTCAGGAGGTTTACCGAAAAGCAATTAATAAGGAGTTTTCTTTCCTAAGAGCAAAGAAGGAGTCTGATTGGTTAAGAAAACTGCCGCATGAACACAGTCAGCCTAATATACAAGCGGAATGTTAGACTGTAACAACAAGGCTCTAGCAATATTCAACAAGTGTTGGTGCTTTCTCTCAACAACAGAGTTCTGTTGTGGAGTATATGCACAAGAAAATTGATGCAGAATTCCTTTTTCTTTAATGATTTTAGTAAAAGATAACTCAGGAGCATTATCACTACGAATAGATTTGACATTAGCATTAAACTGAGTATGAACATAATGAAGGAATTCAGGAAAAAACACGTGTAACTTCACCCTTGTTCCGTAACATATAAAGCCAAGTGACACGAGTACAATCATCTACAATTGTCAAGAAGTACTTGTAACCATCAACAGACTCTACTGAGAAAGGACCCCATATATCTAAATGAAGAAGATCAAAAGCATCAGAAGATAACCTATTTGAAGTAAAAGGTAACCTTTTTTTGTTTTGATAAAGAACATATACTACAGTCTATAGAGTGAGAACTAGCAGACTTAGACAAAGATAAAGCATCAGAAATGTAATCTAACTTGGCTGGTGATAGATGACCAAGGCGAGCATGCCAAATCTCCTTATCAACAGTCAAGGATCCAAAGAACGGTTCAACAACTAAAGCACCATCAGTCTTCAGTATGTATAAGCCACGCAAAACAATGCCTTTACCAATCGTCAAGCCCTGAGTAAGGTCCTGAAGAAGACAATGATCATTGTAAAAATGGGCTGAGCAATTTGAATCAGTAAACAAGCTATTAACACTTAGCAAATTAAACTTGAAACTTGAAACATGTCAAACGTTTTTCAACACTAGCCTATCAACAATTCTTATTGTGCCTATATGAGAAATGGGAACCTTAGTACCATTTGGAAAAGAGATTGTGACACCAGACACTGCAAAGGTCTCACTAAACATATTCAAGTCAGAACAGATGTGACTAGTAGCTCCACTGTCCACCATCCAAGCACCATTAGGAATTACATAATGCAATGAATTGACAGAGATGTTTTTATAAGTGAGATAATTATTAGCAAAGCGAAGATTTGGAGAAGAAAATTTTATGACAACATTACCAAAAGTAGAATGAACAGCCATGGCACCTCCTTCAGTTATAGTAGTTGTAGGGAAAGAGGACTTGTTCTCTAGACCACTCACATGAGAAAAAATTTCCAAATTGTTTCAGCAGTGGACATAATAAAGAGCAAACTCTGTCCTATTTTCTTCGAAACCGAATGCATGAGCCAAGTTGCTACCATATCATTACACCTAGACCAAGATCCAGAGTCCCTATGGCTATTACGAGGTTGAGAAATACTACCATATATAAAGCTGAGTTTGTTCCTAACATTCAGAGCCATGCAAACAGAGCGTCTCCAAGAATGGAAATTGGAGCCTCATATCAAACGATCGGAAACAAGAACAAGGCCTGCATGATCCGAGGCGTGAAGGAAGTACGGATCTTTGTACTGATCTGCTGCATAGTTATGCGATTCTCGAAGCGTTACACTATCGTGAGAAGTTGACTCCATCGCTGATGAATTATGGAATCAAAGATAGAAGAATCAATGCCGATAGATGATAAAGAAAGAGGCGACAACGATTAAGGTCAATGAAAATGAAACTTTAAGTCAAAAGGAAGAAAAATAGTGCTAACACCGGTGATTCAAGAAGAAATCGAAAAAGAACTACAAGTTGAAGAGCAAGAAATTGAGGCAAGCAAACTGCAATTAGCGGTGATTTCATATGAATCAAGGAAGAAGAAACAGGAAACAACAATGGCGGAAGATAATTTCATGGCTCTGATACGATATTGAAAGAGACGCAAAGGAGATCAAGATTTAATTGTATTATTTCTTCTTCATCATAATCAATGTGTATTGTTTGCTTATATACAAAATGAAAACCTGGATTAACATATTAATCAACTCTTAATTAACTAACAAACTCAATAACCAACTCAATAACCGGGATTGAGAATGAACCAAAGTAAACCAAGGATTGTAATACCACATATCCAGGTGGATCAACACAGAAGCTACCAGAAATTACTTGTCCTACACTGCTCACTCCTTTATCGGTTCGTGCAGATCGTGCAAAATCGTATTGTTTTGGCTTTCCTTGATTGATCTATGTTACGGTTCCCGCATGAAACAGAGCTTCTTCCAGTTCTCTTTCAATGGTTTTTGCACCGGGATTCTTTTTCATCCCTTGGTAACCAACACCGCAAAATGCTAAAATAACAACAACTTTCTCAGGCTCCTTACCGCCACCACCGTTGGGAAAGTTTATTTCGTCGTTGTTGGTATTGCTCGACATTTTGAATGTGAGACCCAACTTAATTTTAGGAATTAATTTGGTGGCCCATAAAGCCCAATAAAAGAATTGTTCAAAGGAGATCAAATTAGTTGATAAAAAAAAATGCATCATCTAAACCTAGCACCAAAACTTAGTGTGATCTCATATTTATACCCATCAATTTGGCACCGTTTAAGCTTTTTCCTCTTATGCAATCTGCAAACTCGAGCCTCATAGCAAGTATCTTCATTGTCGTAGTTGATTGATCAACCTAGAGCAACCTTCAAGTTGTAAGGAATCCAGTCCGAACCACTTTTTTTGGGGGCCATAACTAATCTGATATTTATCTTCTATTGATGATTTGTGTATTTCTAGAAAGATATTTCTCTCAACTTTCTGTAGCTTCAAACATATTGTTAATCGGAGTAGTAGTGAGAGAGTTACATCGTGTTTAAGGTAAGACATTAACTCAGTCTATATTTCTAGACTTAGAGAATTCTGAGTTTTGTTCTAATTGTTGTGTTCGACTTGGCATATTTAGGATTGTTTAATGACTATATTCGTGCAAGGAAAGTCAGGTTTTTGTTGGATTTAGATAAAGGGAGCATTCAGGAACGCAACAGAATCGCCAGACCTTCGAATATAGGTAAGATATGATATGTAATGTTGTTGCTTGGTCAGCAAGCATCGTATGTTTTGGTGGACTGATGAACCTTAAATTTGTCTAGTTATTTGTGTGTGAATGCTTGTGTTGTGAAAGTTGTTGAGTTTGATTTTGGCTGCGTTTTTTAATCTGTCACCGGCCAATCGAGGTGAGGATATGATTTGCGAGACTTTTAGTTTTAATTTAATATTATACTCGTTTATATTTGAAATTAAAAATATTTAATTAGAATATTTTTAATCACATATTAAATATTATACTGTATTTTAGGGGTTTTGTGAATGCGGGAAATTGGGATAGCTGATTGGATTATTATATAATATATAAATAATTGAAATATATATTTGTTGAGGCATCTCGTAAGAGGTGACATATTTGATGTTGTGATGAAAATGAAGTAGATAAAGAATAAGTAAATGAGTAGGTGACATGTCTCTTAAAAAGTGGTGACAATCCCCTTGGAAAAAAAACAATGGTCTGGAGTGATCCGACGGGACCGCTTCAGCCCGAAAACCGCTGACGAGCTAGGGAAGATCGAGTTACGATCGTGGTCTCCCAACCGAGGGGCATTGAAGCCGTCATGGAGTATAGTTGAGCCAATGTTTGCGACGTTGAGTGCTACTTGGATACCAACCTTATTGGTACAACTGTTGAAATACACAAGTTGCACGTAAATGTTTTTTATGCTTAGGATAGACGATGTTTAATATTAAGTTAGAGCTTTGAGCATGAGTGGACAGAAGTGATCTCCTCACTGAGTATTTATACTCATCTCCTCATTTTTTCCCCTTTTTAAAAAATGGATGTAGGATTGTGGATAGCTGATTTCGTAAGATAATTTATTCGATATTTTCTTTATTTTAATAATTTTTATTCGAGAGATTTTATATAAGATTTTGAGATTATCTTAGTTATTAAATAAAGATAGAATGATTTTGGCACACAGGTCTCAAAGATATGGAGACGAGTGTTACATTGAACCTCTTCAAGTCGAAATCTCGATCAGGAAACCTCTACTCGGTTTACACTTTACATGCTTCTCGAAGTATGTTAATGGCTACTGTACAAAAGTCAAAAAAACCTAGAAGACGACTGACTGAGGTATGCTTCTGTACGACGCCGTTTCAGCTCAGACTATTATTTAACGGGGTTTTAGTTTTCTTTTAAATATATGGTCTTCATCTAAAGCCCAATAATTTTTCCGTATAAACGTCTTAGATCAAATTTGAAAAAGTCAAAACGATATCCATTGCTCACAGATGTTTACAGAATTTTTTATTTTGGGGAGAGAAAAGTATAGCCGTTGCTCGTTGATCTCGAAACCTAGAAATGTCCTTCAGACATTATCGTTGCTCAGGTTAACATTCATGTATTTATATCTATAAACACGCGTCAGTTAAAAGCTTATTGAATCTTAGTAATGTTTTTGTATGTATCTGTCACAGTCAAAGCGTGTCTGGAAATTTCCTTCTGGAGAAAGGAAGAGACTTTAACGCAAACATTGGCCATTACTCCTATAAACTTTTGCTTCTCAATCTGGTCCAAAAACCCTGAAGAGATCCAAAGAAGGGTTAAAAAGAATTCTCTTTCTCTTTACGATTCTCAATTAAAGTTGTTTTGCGGTTTTCTACTTTTCGAAGAAGGTATTGTATTCTATGATTGGTTGATCTCTCAAACAGTGGAATCAGAATCGTCTCTTTCGGTTTTGGTGGTCTGTACTCCAACATGCTCAGTTTCTTCTTCCGTCTTCATTGTCAGCTTTTTGTAAAGTTTGTTGTGTGTGCGGCCGAAAATTGTTTTGACATTTGATTCTGATTCGTTTGGGATCGTAAACAGTTCAATGTGTTCACGTTCCCTCTTCGACTCTATTTAAGCAGAATAGTTTGCCAAAGGACTTGATAGAACATCGCAGCAAGACAGCAGTAACTTCGTCTTTTTCCTGGTATATTTAAAGGTTACTTTTTTTTTTCTTTAATTATCCAATTTTGGGGGGTTAGACTATGATCAATCTGAAATTGGAAACCCATATCAGCCAGATGTCTTCTTCACTATTTTTTTGTTAATTCAGAGGAAATATTTAGAATTTATGATCTAAACATATATTTTGCTGCTTTACAACTTACTATTTTGTGTCTCACTATGCATATCACTTTATTGTTTGATCTCTCTGAAATGGCAATGGAGGTTACAACTGAAATCAACTTCTTTATTCACCGATCAGTGTTTGAGGTTATCTCTGAGATCCTTGTTTTGACATGGGCTACTCTAACAATGTATGTGCCTGTTGTTATAGTTTTGTGGCTTTAATAACACTTCATTATGGAAATTATCGCTGCATCTTTCTTTGTTTTAAAGCACAGTACTATTGCAGGTGTTTGATGGATGCAATGACCAACCTGATATCGGTATGCTCGATAACCATAGATAAGAAAATAGGATCAAGCATTGTTCAGTGAGCTTTCAGTTTATTAGTTACAAAACTGCAACAATTAAGTCTATTGCTTCTCTATATCAGGTCGGGTTCTGCGTGATGGAAGGGAAGTCATTCTTCAGGTAAGCTCATCTTTAACTAACACTTACAATTGTAGAATTTTGGTTTGACTATGTAAGAGAAATTTTGGATTTCTATTTTAGGCTTATAACTGGGAATCTCATAAATATGACTGGTGGAGAAACTTGGATCAAAAAGTTCCCGACATCGCAAAATCTGGCTCTACAAAAGCATGGTTGCCACCACCAACTCAGTCTCTTGCAGCAGAAGGTTAGACGAAATAGAATACAAACATGATGAGCTTTTGTACACCTGAGTTTTTAGGCGAATAACCGTTAGTAACTGCAGAATCGGATCTTTTTGCAATTGCAGGTTACCTTCCACAGGATCTTTACTCACTAAACTCAGCATATGGCTCTGAGCATCTACTGAAATCCTTACTTCGTAAGATGAAACAATGCAAAGTTAGAGCTATGGCTGGTATAGTCATCAATCATCGTGTTGGGACAACAAGAGGACATGGTGGAATGTATAACCAGTACGATGGAATTTCATTACCGTGGAATGAACATGCCGTGACTTCTTGTACTGGAGGACTGGTGAGTAATGATTACATGCATATCATTTGACATGTTTGTATGTTGTGTAAGCTAAAGAAAAGTTTTACACTAAAACAGGGTAACAGAAGCACAGGGGATAATTTCGATGGAGTTCCAAATGTTGATCACAAACTCAACATTTTGTTTGGAAAGATATAGTTGGGTGGCTTCGTTGGCTGCGCAACACGGTCGGATTTCAGGATTTCCGTTTTGACTTTGCTAGAGGGTAAGTTTTTTGCTTCAGCAAGTTTGTTTGGTTGCTTGTGGAAAGTGAAATATGCATGTGATGGATGCAGTTATTCAGCAAAGTATGTGAAGGAATACATTGGGGCAGCAAAACCGCTATTCTCAGTTTGAGAATGTTGGGATTCTTGCAATTACATCAAGGTTCTACAACGTTTCTTTATCTTGTACTGTGTAAATTGTTTGACAAGTTAATAGTATTTAATGATAACTCTGTTTTTTCTTACAGATAGCCACAAACAGCGTATAATCAATTGGATTGATGCCACATGACAGGTTTCTGCTGCATCTGACTTCACAACCTACGGAATTCTGCAGGTTACGTAGATCTATGTTGTGTTTTGATTCAAAGAGTTTGGTTAACAAAATATTGTCATTGAAAGACAAATGCTTCTTGTTATTACAGGAAGCCGTTAAGGGTCAATATGGCGTTTATGCGATGCTCAAGGGAAGCCACCAGGTGTAATGGGATGGTGGCCTTCAAGAGCTGTCACATTCCTTGATAACCATGGCACTGGCTCTACTCAGGTTACCTAAGAAGCTCTTATGTTGATCATTTGGCTTTAGTCTTTCTCACATGTTTGCTTACATCTTTTGTTGCACCTCATAGGCTCATTGGCGGTTCCCTTCACACCACATTCTGGAGGTAAACAAGCTCCCAAAACAAAATACAATCCAATTTCTTGCATTTTAAGTCGATCTCTAATCAAAGAAGATGTGTTTTTGTAGGGCTATGCATATATACGTATCATCCTGGCATTCCTTGTGTATTCTACGATCACTTTTACGATTGGGGAAGCTCGATTCATGACCAGATTGCCAAAGTGGTACTGTGTTCATTTCAATCCATCCAGTTATCATTAAATCCATTGTCTGATTTCTAAAAATTGCCCTCTGTTGTTCTCTGTTCTTATTATTCATTAACAGATTGACATTAGGAGGCGACAAGATGTCCATAGTAGGTCACGGATCCGCATTTTAAAAGCAGAATCTAACTTATACGCAGCCATTATTGATGAGAAAATGTGCATGAAGATCGGAGATGGCTCTTGGTGTCCTTCTGGTAGTGAATGTACTCTAGCGACAAGTGGCCATCGTTATGCAGTCTGGCACAAGTAATATTCTTCTGTGTCTTAAGTAATCAAAATCTTACTATCGCTTTCAAAGGTTCTGGTCTTCAGAATCTACCAATATATGTCATTTAATTTCTGTACCGGTTTTACTATAGTGTTCATCACTTACGTCTTCATGACCTAAGATCTTATGAGATATAATGTCTTATATATTTATTGCTATTTATGTGTTCTAGAACACAATGACTAGTGAGAAAGCGTAATGGAGACTATAGAAAAATATGAGTATGTTTTTTTCTACGATGAGTAAGTTGACTTGTGATGTGTTCCAAAACTTTAAGTATTCACATTGCAAGATTAAACCATATACCATGGGATATTGGCTAATGCTTTCAGCGTAAATTCTGGTTTGATTTACTTCCTAGTTCGATTCAAGTATTAGTGATGGTTGATCTTAGCGATTTCTTTTGTCGCTTAGATTGATGATATCTTATTTATAGTCTAAACCTATTTTTTAAATCCCAAATAATATCATATATTTGTATGCTACTGACACCAATCAAATTCAATTACGAAGGAGAGTAGTAGATGCCAATTTAACCACTTCAATCTGAACAATTCCCGTAATCATCAATCACATCAATTAGAGAAGAGATTATAGTTAAAGGTTTATACCTTTCTTATTTTTAAAACATAGGGTTTTTAAAATAATTTGTAGTTTTGTTGAAAGGAGAAGACGATCCAAATTTAGGGTTTATTGGTAGAATAAATAACCACATATCATTAAAATAAAATAATTTATTTCAAGCATGGTCTATAAAACTCAAGTTCAGCTATTATTCTTTGGTCAAAAGACTCAAAGAATATTACGTAAAGAAATTAAAAAAAATACGAGACTAGGACTAGACGAGCAATGACATGTTAGAAAGTAGATGATGTGTATATTATATGGTCATAAGACTTCATGATTCCTGTTTTGACATTATAACAACAAAAGCTCATTACCCATTATTTTCTTACAAACACTGTCTTTTCCATCTAGATTTGTTACTATTATTTAATAAGTTGTATATGCTGTTTTAATCTTTGTATATACGTTAAAAAATGGGAAATACAAAAAGAACAAAATCAAATCAATCATGTACATCTTCTGGTTTCACGTGACATGCTGTGTAAAAAGATTTCCTGTTCATAGAAGCTCTCCTAGATCTTTCCTGTTTTATAATTAAAAACTATGGTTTTAAGAAAAACTTATCATACTCCAAGACTTCTCCACCTCGCCCTTTCACAAAAATTTGAGGATCTGTTTTTCGGTTGTGTCCTTATTCTTTATATGAAATTTTGTTTTCACATTAGCTTAATTTTTTTTATGGTTTTCTAATTTTTTCGTTTCACGATAATATTTTTTCGCTTTTGTTTTTCTTGCTCTTTCCTAATTTTTACTACTAGTTGTTTCCAAAAATAAATCTATTATTCGCTGGTTTTAATAATCCACTATTGTAATTATTTTATTAATACATCTAAAAAACTAAAAAAACCACTAAAGTCCAATTAGCAATTGCTTTCATTATTTTGAAAAGTAAAATTTTGTGAAAACAAATAAAATTAAAGCATTCACATTCCCGTTTGTCTTTATTCTAAAATATTGTTGGTTTAGTTTATTTTTTTCAAAAAAATATTTTTTTAAGTAACTTTGTTTTCTAAAGTAAGGAAAATAATTGGGTAGCCAAAGAGTCCGATGTTGTTTAAGAGGCATCAGATCATTTCAGTAATCTTTTTTCAACTGCTAGGGTCTCGCAAGGTCTGATTGAGGAATTGGAGACTAAAATTACGGCACTAGACAATCAAATTTTGATGCGTCTTGTCGATGATTTTGAGGTCAAAAATGCTCTGTTTTTAATGAGCCCAGATAAAACGCCAAGACCGGATGGTTTTACGGTTCAGTTTTATTAGTTTTCCTAGGATTTTGTTAAGTCCGATTTGGTAAAGTTGATCAATAGTTTTCTGGAGCAGGGTTTTCTTGAGAAAAAACTCATATTTGTCTTTTTCCAAAGATAGTCCGACCAACTAGAATGACGAAGTTCATACCAATCAATTTATGTAACATTAGCTATAAGATTATCTCTAAAATCTTATGTTTGTGACTGAAACGGGTTTTACCCAAGTTGGTATCAGAGACACAATCGGCGTTTGTTGTTGGGCGTCTAATTTCAGAAAATATTTTGATTGCTCAGGAAATAGTGCATGCCCTACGAACTAATAGTTCGGTTAGGGGAAATTTCATGGCCATAAAAATTGATATGAGCAAAGCGTATGATAAGGTGAAATGGAATTTCATACAATCTTTGTTAATTAGATTCGGATTTTGTGAGCAATGGGTTCGTTGCATTATGTGTTGTATTACAAGTGTAGAGTATTCAGTAATAATTAATGGGACGCCATGGGGACGAACTGTGCCTCACCGGGGGTTACGACAGGAGGATCCTTTGTCACCATATTTGTTCATCTTGTGTACAGAAGTACTCATTGCTAAAATTAATAAGGCTGTAGAGGAGCGTTTTCTAATTGGTATTAGGATAACATGTGATAGTCCTGCAGTGTCACATTTATTATTCGCGGATGACACATTATTTTTCTAGTAAAGCTACCACAACGAAGGCAACAAAGATATTAAATATCCTAGAGGATGAACTAGTCTCGGGGCAGAAGATTAATTTTGATGAGTCCTTGATTCAATTTGGGAGCAGTGTAGGGCAAGCGACTATAGATGTCGTTCGGACCGTTGTAGGTATCCAGAATAAGGGAGGTCTAGGATTGTACCTTGGACTTTCTGAGAGTATTAGTGGATCAAAGGTGGAAATTTTATCTTAGAGATTGGAAGCTCGGGTACCTAACTAGACAACTCAGTTTTTACCGCGTGCTGGCAAGGAGATTTTGATTAAATCAATCCTTACCCGCGTTACCAACGTATGCCATGAGTGGTTACAGACTTCCTAAAGAGGTTCTACGTAGAGTGCAGTCTGCTATTGCACGGTTTTGGTGTGCAAATTCTGCTACATCCAGAGGGATTCACTAGAAAAAATGGGAGGATTTATGTCGTCCAAAGACAAAAGGGGGTTAGGTTTTCGTATGTTAGAAGGGTTCAATATGGCGCTCTTGGCCAAGCAGTTTTGGAGATTATTTGAGTGTCCAAACTCGCTTTTGGCTAGAGTATTAAAAGGAAAGTACTATAAGAATAAGAGTATATTAGACGTACAAGTACAAGTGGGCTCTTTCTTTGGGTGGCAAAGTATTGTTTCAAGTAAAACTTTACTCACTAAAGGTCTTATTCGTAGAATTGGTGATGGTAGAGCGACTAGACTGTGGAAGGATCCTTGGATTCTAGATATCTATCTGCGGCCAGCGGTATGTTCGGAGCTACATGTTTTCCCGGATATCACAGTCGATCAGTTTATTGATCATAGTACGAGACATTGGAAAGAGAGGTTAGTCTGACATTACTTTGATCTCCGGGATGCTCAACTAATTTTGGCTATGTGCATTTCGAAGGTCCAACGCGTAGATAAGTGAGAGTGGTACTTTACCAAGACAGGACAATATTCGGTTAAGTCGGGGTACTCACTAATTGGTGAGGATTCAGGGGAGGATCAACCACAGAGTGGGCCTTCTCTTGACGCTTTATATCAGAAAATTTGGAAGTTAAAGTGCCCTAATAAAATCAAGCACTTTATTTGGCAGATTATGACTGGTAGTATTGCTGTTTTACAAAACTTGACTCGACGTGGTTTAGGAGGGGACTCTCGGTGTCCGAAATGTGCGGCCGAGTATGAATCGATAATACACATGATTTTTGAGTTTCCCCCAGCACGTCAAGTATGGGCATTATCTCCAATTCCTTTCGCGCCGGGATGGTTTCCGAGAGATTATATCTGGTATAATATGGATTATTTGATGTCGAGAATTCCCCTGCAGGTAGAAGGAAGAGTTTTTCCTTGGTTCATATGGCAAATTTGGAAAGCACAAAATGCATTTTGTTTTTCGAACAATGACTTAGACCATAAAGTAGTGTTGCAGAGAGCACTCTTGGATTGTAAGTGTTATGTGGACACCTCATAAAAAGCCATATATCCCTATTCGGGATTTGGCTGGATAGCTTTTCCAGATTCAGTGGACGGATTATTGACAGGATCAGAGAGAGGACACCGGTGTCTTTCGCCATTTCATGAAGAGTTGGATGCGGTTATTCAGGCGTTGGAGGCATTAGTGGAGAGGAGGATTGTGGAGGTCGAGATATCTATTGATTGTGAGATGGTGTGGTATATCTTTCTGAATCAAGAGGAGTGGCCGGCGTTCGAGACATATCAGGAGGATTATAATCGACTGCAATCGCTTTTCGTAGGATGCGCATTATCAGTCATCCCGCGATTGTTGAATTTCAAAGCAGAAATTTTAGCTCGGATAGGTCGGGTTTCTGGTTCGGATCTAACGATGATAGGATCGGTGTTCTAGATTTTTGTTTTACCTATTTATTTCTTTGGCAAAAATAAAAGTATGGAAAATAATTACAGGTCAGAACCTATACTTTTTGTTTTTACCATTTTTTGGATTTTTTGAAACAAATTAACAGAGAAAATATGTACAGACCAGAGGTATAGCGTAATATATATATATATATATATATATATAAGTATGAATGTATAAACGGTAAACTAAAATAAACAAAAAATGAATTTAATAAGAAATTATAGAGTTAATTCAGAGAAATGATGGTGATGATAAGCATGAGAGACATATATTGCCCCACATGCAAAAAAAAAAAATTGCCTAAACCGTGATTATTATGGGTTTTTAATTATCGGATAATTGCAAGTGGCATTTAACCTAGTGGCAAGTGGTAAGTTCACAAGAGGCATGCGCACTTGCACATCTTGGGATCGAGTTCCTCTGCTTGCATTTACAAGAATTTAGCTAATGGATCGGTTATTTGTGACCTAATGTTGAAAAAAAAATTATCGGATAATTAAGAAACTAAAATAGAATTCAAGTGATATAAAGCCACAAACTCAAAAGTTACAACCAAAAACGAAAGTTACAGCTTGGGTGAATGATTATTATATCTGAAAATTACTGAGACGATCACTAACAAAGCAAATACTATATGACATTTATGTATTATATAATATATCTACGGTTGCTCTTCTTTATGTGGAAAGTCACTACTCGTAATTATACTTTTTTACCAACTACCTCTGCATATACTTTTCTTGCCTTTTTCGTAACCTCTGCATTCTTTTTTATTAGAGATTATAAAAAAATAAAATTTACATTATATTTTTGTTACGATATTAGTATTTACAGCAAATCAACGAATTACGATATTAGTATAGACAATCATTTGAGTGGGTAAAAAAGCACTTGTCCTCGCATCGAGCTCTGCGTTAAACTAATAAAAGAACATGGCTCCCTACACACATATTTTATACCTCTATGTTTATAATCATCCTTACGAATAAAGAGAAAACACATTAAACCTAGAAAAAAAATCTTTAAGATGGACTGCAAAATAAAAAGCCTTTCTAAATATATTTATTGTGCAAATAACATCTAGTATAGTGGCAGGCAGTAAGTTCACTTAAGGTAGTGCATTTGCATAATCCGAGATCGAGTCTTCATGCCTACATTATGTAGGAATTTGGCTATTGGGTCAGCCAGTTGTGGCTCAATATAATCTACTGTTGACAAAAAAAAACATCTTTATTGTCATATTTTTACCGTTGAAAAAAATAAAGCCAACAAAAAGTGTTGACCAGTTTTTATTTTTTACATTCGAGATTTCATTCCTCAAGAATGTGTGAAACAATGTTATATAAACAACCAGCTTGTAAATAGTTTGAAAACACATTAGGTTCGATTGACGATATCATTTAAAACAATTGTTTAAAATAAAAAAAAGCAGTTCAAACAAATATTATTTGAATAGACTAGTTAAAGATAACAGTTGATGAAAACATTATAACAAAAACTATTTAAAAATTAATATTAATTGGTGATATTATAACATTTAGTTACTATAACAAGAAGAAAAAAAGTACATAAAGTTTGATTTAAATAGTTATTTTAAATGATCTAATAACACATAGTTTAACATTTTTTATATAAAAACAAAAATATATAAATTACAACTAATTTATATAATAATATTTGCATACTAATAAATGACTATTAAAAAGTATAGTAACATTATATTATTTATATACGATTTGCTTATAACAACTGTTATAACTCTTTTATATATATCTTCTTAAATCTTTTATATTTATAACAACTATTATATAAATGTTAAATCTTTTATATTTATCTTGATAATTTTCACAACTCTTTGTTTTTTACATATGAT
>JAKUCM010000164.1:0-22765 GCA_023374145.1 Lepidium sativum | reverse complement strand
TTAAGAATTTTCCTGAAATGGTTTATCTACTTCTTCTCCTCTTTTTTTTGTTTGGTTTTCTTTTGTGATTAGATTTGTATTTTATATATAGAATATTTATGGTTTGCACTTATCAGGAGGAGTTTCTAAAACTTAGAGATGCTTTCGTCAACTACTTTTTATCAACAATTCTCAGGTTCTTAAATCACAAAGTGGATGCTCTTGCTCGGTATAGTCGCATGTCTGCACATGGTAGATTATTAGGTGTTTAGTTTTGGCGGGTTTCTATGATTATTATCGTTGACAAAAAAATATATATATATTTATGGTATGTTTTTTTGTATTAAGATGTGTAGTTTTTATGTAGTTTTTTTTTTTTTGTCAACATTGGCCACAAATAACCGGTCCATTAACCAAGTTTTTGCAAATGTAAGCGGGGGACTCGATCCCAGGATGTGTAAGTGCGCATGCCTCTTGTGAACTTACCACCTGCTACTAGGTTAAATGCCAGTTGCGTTTTTATGTAGTTTAGATTATCTTTCAATGCATGAGTATTTTGTTGATATAGTTAAGAATTCCTAAACAAGATAAAAACTCAATTGTGTTAATTTAAATATAGTGTTAAAAAAATACGTTTTGAATATCTTCTTCCATGTTATTGGGAAAACTAAAATTTTGTTTAATTACAATGTTCCTGATTTTTGATAGCAAATCACGGAAGTTATCAACTTATAGTTGTGGGAAATCATGTTTTTCCAACATTTTAAAGAACTACAAATTGCAAGTAATTAATCAAATTAAATATACGGAACATATAATAGAAAAAGTTAGAAAAATTGAATTATTAGGCGGGGAATTCGAGCATCGGATGCTTATAGATTTACTAAAGCTGTAAAATAAAGTTGTTCTCTTGCAAAAGAAGAATTGTAGGGAAAAAACAGATACAAAAATTATAGTAATTAAAAAAGTTTATAAGTATTTAATCGAACTCCTGTTAACAAAGTATTTAAGTTTTTTTTTTTCTTTTGGTCAACTCAGAATATATAATAAATATACCAAAAATGGAATTATAATAGATGACTCTCTAATACTTGAACGAAAATATCAATATTATAATTTACTAGTTTTTTTTGTCAACGATATATTATATTGGATTACAACTGGTCAGCCCAATAATCAAATTCTTATATAATGTAAGTAGAGAGACTCGATCCCGGGTTATGCAAATACGCTGTTTTAAGTGGATTTACCGCCTGCAACTATAGTAGATGCTATTTACGTTTTAAAATTTTTATTATTAAAAAAAACAATTTTAATATGAAATTAAATAGCAGAATTATTTTTATTTTAGTGATTGTGATAATCTAATTAATAATGTAAACATCAATATTTCATGTCACGCCTGTTATCATTAGTGGGGACTTAGTGAACAACAAATAATCACAACCACAAAAAGATAATCATATAAGTCTCACTTTTGCATGTGGATTATATTTAAACCTATAATATTTTACGTTGAAGAATCCAAACTTGTTTTTACTTCGTAACATTCCAAATGATGGTTTTGACTGGCATCAGTTTTTTGATTTTTGTTATTGCAAAAATTAATTTTTAGTCAATTAAGTTTTTATAAAATTTGTTTCTTTAAGAATTGTGAAACTAGTTTTTAAGATTTTCTGTTAATCTAAAGATCATTCTTTTATTAAATATGTATTTCAATATTGGTTCTCTTCTTTACTCTAATATGAGTTAAGTTGAAACAAAAACTTTCTACTAATTTCTAAACAAAAATCAAAAACCAGTTTTCATTAGCTTTTTTCAAAGAGGATTTAAATAAAAAAATTTATTTAGTTAACTAATATATAAGAGTGTACTAAATAATAGGTAGACATTAAACCTTACAAGATTATTAAATTTTAAAGAACTTTCTCTTCATGCTTAAACACAAAATTAATAATAAATATTTTTTAACAGAAACCAGACTTATTTATTTTAAATAGTACATTAAATATTGCAAACTTTGAATTTACAATTCTTAAAAACTATGTTTTAAATATTATAAACAACTTTAAAGATTTTTATTTAAATATTGAAAGATCTGATTTTATCACTCTAAAAAAATTGTGCTTTTGACAAAAAAAAAATTGTGCTTTAAACATTATAAAATTTGATTTTATTATTCTAAAATAGGGATTTATACCTATAAATATGTATTTTTAAACTGTATTTGATTTTATAATTGTGCTTTAAATATGATGCAATAAATCTATATATGTTTTTTTGTATTCTTTATGATTTTTTTTTTGTTTTTTTAAAAATTTTAGTTTACTTTTTATATTTAATTTTAGAATAAATCAAAATAGAAATAATTTTAAAACAGTAAAAAAAATGCAAATAGCATCTAGCCTAGTGGCAAGCGGTAAGTCCATTTAAGACAGCGCATTTGTATAACCCGGGATCGAGTCCCTATACCTACATTATGTAGGAATTTGGCTATTGGACCAGCCAGTTGTGGCCCAATATAATCTACCGTTGACAAAAAAAATAAAAAAAACAATCAAAAAGAATTTTTTTTAAAAATAAAGTAAAAACCAAAAACTATAAAAAACACCATGCAAAAATTAAAATTACTCAAAAAAACCAAAAACCCAAAACTAAAAACCAAAAAACTCAAAACTAAAAACCGAAAACCCAAAACTACATCACTATTTATAAGCGATGCTGATTGAGTTATAAAATTAAGTTGTGAACGATTCAAACCTGAATTTCTTTTATAAAACTAGGAACATTATACCGATTGTGTTCTTTTTTATTTCAACCAAGCAATTCATTAAAAATATGGAGAATTGTTCAAGGTAAATAACCTACAAATAAATAATTTTGTGAAAATCATCTAACATATCTGACAACGAAATGCAAGTGACATTTAACCTAGTAGCATGTGGTAAGTTCACAAGAGGCATGCGCACTTGCACATTCTGAGATCGAGTCCCCCCGCTTACATTTGCAAGAACTTGGCTAATGGACCGGCTATTTGTGGTCCTGACCAAAAAAATCCGACAACGAAATCTGCTATATAATTTAAATAACGAGGAATCATATACTAATTAAAAAAATCATTAAAAAAACAATTTTGACAAAGTAAGAGAAAATGTTGGTCTATGCTTTGTTGTTATTACAGGATTCGTGGACTTGTCTTCTTCTCTGTTTTACTTGAAAAAGTATAATGAAAATGCTTATTTATACATAAAATTTATATTATGTTCTATAATATTACATATACAGAATCTATAAACAAAAGAGATCTTTTTATCCTTGGATACAAAATCTCTCTATTCTTCAATCTAACTGTTCTTTTTCATTACAATCAAACTGCATAAAGTTTCCGTTTAGGCTTGTGTTCAAGTAACTCAGGATCTGACATCACTGAAGCTGGAGATGATTTAGAACCTTCAATTCTGTTTGCAATCACCCAATAACACATAGTCCCTAGTGTTGAACACATGATTATAACTCCAATGGCTGTTACACCAATCGCCAAAGACTTATGATGGTCTCCAACAACAACAAAAGACAGTGATAAGAATGCAGCTGAGATCATAATACAAGCCATCCACATGAGTTTGTTGATTATTGCCATCATTTGTTTCTTTGCCTTCCTCTCTATAACCACCACTGATGTTTGAACCACAACTACTGCTAAAGAGATGAAGAGTGCAAAAGAATCAAACACAACAAAGATCACAAACTCGGGTTTTGAAGCTGCTTTTGCTTCTCCGACTGTGAACCCTTTAGGAACTTCTTTCGGGTTATCCATATATTGGCCTGGAACGGTGAAGATAGCTGCAAAAGCAACGGTTGCTATGAGAATAGCGACCAGTGTTGTGGAGTTTATAGCATTGTTGAGTCCTTCAGTATGCATTTTGTTGACACGTTTCGCGATTCCTTGGATCTCTCTTCTTGTTCTCCCAGTTTGTTCAAGCTGATCATGGACCCCGTGGCCTATTTCACTAACTGTTTCTTTTAGTTTCCTAGAAGAGCCTGATGACTCAACTTTTGCAACTTGCTTGATGGATTTAGCGTTCTGAAAACCAATCTTCTGCATAAGTGGTACAATATCTTGCAGTCCAGCTTTCTCAGCAATATCAAGAGCTGTTTCTCCTGACTTATTAACCGCTACTCGACTAACTTCACAGTACTTCAAAACCGTCTGAACAATCTTCAATGCAAAACAAGAAAGATTCAAACTTTGGCACAACAACAATAAACTGCAACAAACACACAAGAAAGATCTTCACTTTGAAACTCAATTCAATCAAATCAATTACCTCAGCTCTGTTCTTTTTTACAGCTATATGCAAAGGAGTGTTCCCTTTATTATCCGCAGCATTGATCAATGAAGAATCTGCTTTCATCAATTCATTCACAATCTCAGCATTGAGTCCTTTAACAGCCATATGAAGCGGAGTTTGACCTTTCTTATCAACTCTTGTAACCATTCCAGACTTTTTTTCAATCAGCTCCTTCACAATATCAGTGTGCCCATTCCTAGCAGCCGAGTGCAAAGCTGTTTTACCATTACTTCTCGCAATAGCAGCTAAGTCCACACCTTTATCCAACAAGAAACAAACAATCTCACCATGACCTTGTGAAGCAGCTGTATGAAGTGCTGTTGTTTTAGATGAATCGAATGTAAATGAAAGTTCTGGATTTGCCTCCATTAACACATCAAGTACCTCTGCAATTAAAAAATTCCCTTTTTGTTAACAAGAAAGCAATGTCCATAGTTCATGTAAAATCTCTCTCAACTAGTAAACAATTAGCAATTTGCAGAGATCTCATCTTCACCTATATATGTGCATATTGCTAATTGTGTGCTTATTGAAAATTTCAGTAAATGTCACATGAAATTGAAGTCAACTCACGAAGATTTCCATTTTTGGCTGCGATGTGAAAAGCATCAAAACCATTTTTAGCTTTGGTTGCAGCTAAGACAGAATCAGAATATTTCATCAGAATCTTAACCATATCGGTGTGACCATACTCCGCCGCAACATATAAAGCCGTTTCACCGGACTGATTTTGCTCAGCCAACAACTCTTTAAGCTCTAAACCATCACCATCACCATCACCATCACCATCTTCATGTTCTTCAATCATCTCCAATAAAACCTCCGTTTTGCCTTCTCTCACCACCGTGTGTAACGGTGTATCGTCACGTCTCGCCGTCATCTGCTTCGTTATCGTCTTCCCTTTCATGATGATTCTTTCGACGACAAGAATAGCTTCAAAAATCAAAAATTTGGATCGGCTTTAAGAATCTTCACATGAGAGATTTGAGATAAGAAGATGAATAAATTAGACAAGAGTAACATGAAGTCTGGACAAAAACAACAAAATCATTATTACTTCTGTGTTTGTGATTTTTGGGTTCTTTTCTTGTATTAAAATCAAATCTTAATTATCTTATCACAATTCATGATCAATTAAACCTTACTGTCCACTCGAAGCAGCCATTAAATTTTTTCGATCATATATATAAAAATATCATCTTTTTTGTGAATGAAAAATTAAAAATGTCATTTTTGGGTCAACAAGAATAAATATTGAACTGATAAGGTTATTTACTGACACAGAGAATAAAGTTTATACATTGACCCACAAATAGCTGGTCCATTAGCCAAGTGCTTGCCTTCTCAAATATACTGGAATTTGATTCCAGAATATTCAAGTGCGCAGATTATATTGATTTACAACTTACCGGCCTTATGGATTCGACCCACCTGAATATCTCCTTCCCTTTCATATTTATTTTCTCTCGGGCCTTAGTTGATTTTATTTTAGGTATCTCTTGATCGAAGGGTTCTTGTTCAGGGTAAACCATAGGAACTACTGCATCTGGCTCTGCCAGTCACTATCTGAATGACTAAACAAATACCAGCTAACGGACCGAATAGCCAAATTACTGCATAGTGTAAGCATAGAGATTATCCCGGGTTATGCAAATGCATTATCTTAAGTGGACTTACCGTTTGTCCTAGGATAAATGTCGAAAATAAGTTTACTTAAGTCATAAAACAGTTATCAATTTAATTCCGTTCTATATTTTTCATATAATTATAAATATATCAAAATATTAAAATGCTTGAAAATTATATTCTCATAGATTAAATAATCCAAAGTAGCCCAGTGGTTTGATCACTTTACAAATTCTCAAGGCACCAGGGATCGAATCCCCTACCTGCAAGAGTAGGAGTGGAATTTAAAAACCAGTAAAGTAGTTGATAAAAAAAAAAATCAAAAAATCAAGTATACTCGAGAGACCAGAAAGCCGAGATAATTAGTTCAATATTTATGAAATAATGGAATGACATGGCCTCTGTTTGATGACAAAACTTTAGTCAAAACTAATAATTGAAAAGGTTCACAAAACGAGAGAGAATACATAAAGCTTAAAATCAAAAGTTGATGAATCATTTCCTAGTAGCAAAAACTGGATAATGAAACTACACTTTGATAGCATACTTCCTTATTGGGAAATACATCTCTTTCTTCTTCTCACGCTCTGTCTTCAACGAGGCCTGAAGATGTAAACAACCCACATACCAAAGTTAACATCTTTGCCAAGATCAAAAGATATATAATATCATAAACTCATCAATACATAACTCGATGTAACCAAGGAAGCTACAAAATGTTAGAAACCGATTGAGAATTCACAATCCCATATACAGAAACTAAGCACTAAGCAGGTGATTTTGATATTGGAAATGGTAATAAACCTGGTGCTTGGTGAGGCGTCTTCGGATAGCACGTGTTTTCTTAGGGCGGAGATCAAGAGGCAAGAGCTTCTTGTTCTTGTATGCCTCTCTCAAAGCAGACTTCTGTTTCTGGGAGCTCACAGTCAACACTTGAGCAATGGATTTCCTTACAACCTTGCTGGTATCGGAAAGAAAACATATTCAATCATTAAATTGTCAAGTAGAAACCCAAATAATCACAAAAATGAGTTGAAGAAACAAACAATCCCAAAACTTGATTGATGGAAGAAACAAACAATCCCAAAACTTGATTGATGGAAGATACAAATTCCAGTAATTTCAGTACTGAGAACAGAGTAAAATGCAATTCTACACTACAAAGCGAAAGAATCCAAATGATAATACAAATGCAAATCCAAAACAGAACACTACTTGTTAACTTTCTCCAAGAATTCCATCATTTAACATTACGGAAACTAGGCGTGAGCATTCAGGTACCTGTTCGGGTTCGGGTTCAGAATTTTTGGGTTTCGGGTTTATTAAATTAAGACCCATTTGGGTATTTCTAATTTTTTGTTTGGTTCGGATATAGATCGGATTCGGTTATTTATATATAAATCTATATAAAAACTTTAAATAAGTAAATATTTAATATAAATAAGTTTATAAAGTCTTAAATTTAACAAAAATATTTCGGGTATATAAATATATGACCAATTAGGGTATTTTTTGGGTTCACTTTGGATTCGGTTCCTTTTTTGGGTCGGTTTCGATTCGAGTTTCGGATTTTATGACCATGCCTAACGGAAACTATATTACACTAAATCGCAATGTCAAGTCTACTAATCAGATTGTGAAACTAATTCCCAAAAGCTAAATGGTATATCTAGAAACATTTATATAAATCTCTGTTATGCGCTTATGTGGAAATCGAAAACTTACATTTTTGAGAGCTTGTTGGGTGCACCTCCGGTAACTTTAGCGACACGGAGAAGAGCGAGCTCAGCTTTAAGCTCCTTCAACTGATTCTGAAGATCGGTCTTCGATTTTTCTCTAAGCTCATGAACCTTAATTCTCGCTAAACAGATCAAACCAAAACAAAACCCCAATCAAAATTACGCAATGGTAAAGTAGAAGAAATGGTAACGAGTTATATCAACAATCTATTGTTCCACATACCCATCGTAAGCTTGAAGGTGATGAAATGCCTGTGCCGCTACTTCCTCGTTCTGGCTCCAAGAGTCACGAACCCTAATTTGGAGAAAGAAGAGAATTTATACGAAACCTTTGTGTTAGTCGATTACTTAAAAAGCCCTTAATGGGCCATTAAAAGCCCAATAATTAATGGGCTTAATTAAGAACACTTACTGGGTCATAATACCAAAAGAGAAAAAGCTAGAATAGTGAAAGCAAAGACGAATAAATTCGTCAATAAACACCAAAAGCATCAGATTCTGATTTTCTTTTCGAGTTTGGTGTTTGTGAGAATTAGATTCGAAACTATCAATAAGGGTTGGCAAAAATATTAGTCCTTTTATGTTCTTAATTTTTTAATTTTATTGTCAACTAATCTATTAGTTTTTTTTTTTGTCAACGGTAAATTATGTTGGGCCACAACTGGTCGGCTCAATAACCAAATTCTTATATAATATAGGCATAAAGACTCAAACTCAGATTATGCAAATGCGCTGCCTTAACTGGACTTACCAAATACCACTAGACTAGATGCCATTTGCAACCTATTAGTTTTTAAATCCTGATTCTATTATTACAGGTAGGAGGTTCGATCTCTGATGTCTTGAGAATTTGTAAAGTGACTACACTACTGGATCACATGTCCTTGACACTTAGATACAAGTTCTGAAAATATTTTTTGGTCAATAGATTGACAAGGTAGGTTTAATTCATAGCATATCCTAATTTTTTATTTTTTATTTTTTTGTCAACGACAAATTATATTGGGCCACAATTGGCCGGCTCAATAGCCAAATTTCCCACATAATATAGGTGAGGGGACTCGATCTCTGGGTGTGCAAATGAACTGTTTTATGTGGACTTACCGACTGCCACTAGTTTAAGAGTCATTTATTTTAAAATTTTTATTTATTTATTAAATTTGTATACAAAATTAATCAAATGTCAAAGTTATTAGATAGATCACGTAACAACGAAATTAAAAAGAAATCGGCATCAGAACATATATATGGTAATAAACTTTTAAATCATATTTGTCTAACCGAATGATTTTTTTTTCAACCAAATAAAAAGAGTGTAAAATCACACTATATATATTTGAATGGTCCAAAATTTTTCAATTCAATCGAATCAAAATAATTCCACACGGTTTTTAGGTTAATCTCACACATTGGTTTGTTAAGAATCGGAATAAAAATACATCCTTTTCTAAAGTCGATCCCTTTAACCAAAAAAAATATATACAAATTTTCAAAATAATTTATATGTGATTAGAGAAACCACTTCACAATTTACTTCCAAACATCAACTATAGACTTTGTCTTGAAACAAAAACAAAAATGTTATGTGCTTCTCAAGCATCAACAACAAACCTTTGCTCAACCATGGACCAAACCTCACAACCTTCTTCTTCAGCCACAATCCGGCTTGGAGGTCGAGCCATCGATCGTCATAACCCAATCATACGCGACGGTCGAAGACTCACTCCTCCACCTTCTCCAAACCTTAACAATAATCCATCTTCTTCTTCTACTTATCATACTCCTCTTAGGAGTAGATTAGGTCTAGAGAGGAAGAGCAAAAAAGATGAATCTGATGTTGGTAAGTCTCCAGTTAGTTGTTTTAGCAGTGATACTCCTCAAGGTTCTTCAAGGTACTTATTGAGTAACCCGGTTTTATATGACGGGTTTGTGGATTCTGACCCGATTTCATTACCTATTGATGAACCGGAGATAACCAAAGCTAATTTGGATGATCTTCATGAAGATAGATTGATAATAAACGCTTCTAAGTATTTGTCATCTTCTACTTCTTTCTTGGAGAAGAAGCAACTCGATTTCTTCGATGGGTTTTTGGATTATGAACCTGTTCTGTCTCCGGATAATCCTTTCTCTGAACCTACAAAAGCTTCTCCTACAGCTTCTTTGAGTTCTCTTGAAGATAAAGAAGTTTCATCTCCAGATTTCGAATTCTCTCCTCCTCCTCTTCCACCTCCACCACCTCCTTCTCCTCCTCAGTCGTTGCCTTCGCCGCCACCTTCATCGGAGAAAAAAACATCTGCAGATCAAGTAAAACATCCAACAAAACCATGAATTAATGTCTGAAATCAAACTTTAACAAGTTTTCTTTCTTTGTTAGGTGGTTGTTTTGAGAGTGTCACTTCACTGCAAAGGCTGTGCAGGGAAAGTAAAGAAGCATCTTTCGAAACTCAAAGGTAATTAACAACTAACTAATGAATTGATTCTAAGTAAGAGATCATCTTCATAATACTCTGTTTTTGGTCCTTTGATCGTTGTATGTAGGAGTAACATCGTTTAACATAGACTTCGCTGCAAAGAAGGTTACTGTGACCGGAGATGTAACGCCGATAACTGTGTTGGCCACTATTTCCAAAGTTAAAAATGCACAGTTTTGGCCTGAGATCATTCAGAAATAATTCCCTTTTCTTCTTCCTCTTAGTTCTTCTATGTTCTTGTCTTGATTGTGAAAGACAAAACTTGTGAAAAATCTACTACTTTTGTGCGTTTATTTGTGTAATTTGAACCCAAAAAAGCAAACTTTTTTTAATTCATCCTTACAAAAAGGTTTGATCTTCAATTTGATAAAACTCTTAAACATAAAAACTGAATATTTCTTAACATATTGAAACAAAAACTCAGTATTACCTGCTCTCTGCGAAGAGCTTGTTAGTATTGAGCACATTGGCATCAAAATACTCTTTATACGGATGATTCTCAGGAACCAATTTCCTAAACTCTTCAAATTGCTTCTCTGCTTCGTCTTTCTTCTTCATCAATGTATAAATCAAACCTTGACATAGATATGGCCTGAAATCTTTAGGTTCATCTTTCACCAGTTCCTGATAAACTTTAAGTGCTTCAATCGGATTCCCTTTTATAACTCTAATTTGAGCAATCAGCAACATGAAATCCCTAAAGTCTTTCTTTTTGTTCTCCTTTATGCATTTCTCAATTGCAATGTTGATTCTACTCTCTACCTCTGATAATTTTGATTCTGAATCAGAGTAAGCCATTATCAATCCATGATAAGCTTCAACACGAAATGGATCTTTAGCTAGAATCTCTTCGAATCCTTTCGTAGCTGAGTCGAAATCGCCACTGTAAGTTTGTACCTGAGCTTTTAGGATTTGCCATTCTTGTTCTTCTGGATTGATTTCAATCAAACGGTTTAGAATCTCTAACGCATGTTCGAGATTTTTGGTCTCGAATTTGATTCTCATTAATGATTGAAGAGCTTCAACGTCGTTTGGATTGCTAACGAGATGCTTTTCCAGTGCTGCTTCTTCCTCTTCTTGAATCGAGATTTTATCCGTTTCATCGGATTCGAAATTCGCCGCCGTGGTTGGCGGAGGAGGTGCGATTGGAGTTGCGGTGGCAGGTTTAGTGGTGAGATGTAGAGAAGCGGAGAATAAAGCAGCGGCTGTTGTTAGGGTTATGCAGGTGGTTTTTAGGAAACAGGGTTTAGGGTTTGACGATGAAGACGAAGCTCTAATGGTGCGAGATGAAAGAGGCTTTTGTAAGACTCGGAATGAAATTGGTTTAGGTTGAGCTTTGGTGTGTCCTTTAAGCCGGAAATGGAATATTTGGTTACTATGTTGAAACTTGACCAGAGACGCCATTGTTAAGCTCCTCGAATTTACGAAAACCCTAACAACGATGATTCCGATGAGACTGCGATTTGTGGTAGACGAAAGAAGAAGACACCGAAAGCAAATTATCACAAGCAAAACGTCGTCGTTTGTTATTAGGGCTTTTGGTGGGCTTAATAGAGAGACTTAATGGGCTTATAAACAGGCTTAAATAAATACTAGAGAATCCACTTGAAGACTCTTAGTATATGATTTCTATTAGATTAGTGATACTTTTGTGAGTTGCGATCAACAATTTGCTACGACTTTCACAAACAACTAAGATATTATAATCTTGAATATCGATAATATTAATTGGGAAACACAAAAAGGAAGATATAAAGTGTTCAAATATAAAACGATATCCTTTGTGACTTGACTACTTCGGAACTTATCCATAATAACATTGCAAAGCATTAACTATGGCCTTGGCATAATATCCGAAACCCGAACCCAATTTAGAAAACCCGAATTTGAACTATCAAAATTTATAAAATATCCGAATGGGTTTTACATTATGAAAATATGGATACCCGAACCCGATCGGGTAAAACCTGAAACTCGAACGGGTACCCGAAATACCCGAAATATATAATATATTTGCACAAATATTTATATATATTTATAGTTACATAAATATTTAAAATTATAATTACAAATCTAAAAAAACTAATCAATTTATAATCAATATAACATTATAAAACTAAAATATTAAATAGTTTAATAAGTTGTGATTTTTAAAACTGTTTTTTCTAAAAAATATTTTGATTAAAAAATTCGAATAATCCAAATCCGATCCGAACCCAATCTGAAATTTGATACCCGAACCCAAAATTTAATACCCGAACCCGATCCAAACCCGCGAAAATACCCGATCGAGTCTTAGGTTGGTAAATCCAAAATACCCAAAACCCGAAAGACCCGACACGATCGGGTCCAGGTACCCGAATGCCCAGGCCTATATACACCAATGGTATCATAATTTATGATATTCAATGGTATCATAATTCCTACTCCACTAAGAAGTTATTAACGGCTGCTCCACATTGACTACGAAGAGGGTTTTAGTCACAACGAAGAGGGTTAGTTTTGCAGTGAACTGAGTCCGACACTCCGAGCTCACACTAAACTCACAAAGAGAAAAATCTTATTGGAGTCTTTTCTTGAAAGGTGAAAAACATTCGAACTAAAGGAGCATACTTGAAACCTAATTCTACACCTAAACTTAGATCAAGAACCTAGAGTTAGAACACTTGCCGATAACTTTCCTCGATAATTTTATAATCTTATTTTACTTATTTAATAAACGATATATTCGTCTTTATTATCAATTAATTTTTATGCTAAAATATCCTCAAAAATCAAGTCAATGTAACAAAGAGATGGAAAAATAAACCAAACAAAGTGGATTAGTGACAATGATACCATTTTAAAACAATAAGTCTTTAAAGATTTGGTCTCGGTTTGAACTGAAGATGAGATCTTTCTATACTATATAAAGCCTTAAACCTAGATCAATAATGTATTACAGTTTTTCAAACAAGTTACAAATGAGGAAACTCAATTTAGTACTCATGATATCGTTTATTCTCATTTTAGTGAGTCCCCTTGATGCAACCAAGACTAACCCTCCGGACCAGCTAGGTAAGGGCTTAGAACGGTCTGGTCCTTCTCCAGGGAGTTCTGATAATCCACCTGGAGCTCCTCCAGCAAAAACCACTAAGGCTTTGTTCCGGTCTGAATCTTCTTCACTTTATGGAACAAAATCTCCTGTCAAACCAAACACTTCAGGCAAAACCAAGACATTGTTTTGAGTATTGGTACTGAGATATGCAGATAAACAGAAGTGAGATATTAGTACTTCGTGTGTGTTATATAACTTGTAATGTTCAATCTATATGAATTTCAAATATTTTATGAACCAGATGATTCTGACACAGATTCAATGACTACTTGTTCACCATAAAGGCTTGTTCATGATAGTAAACTCCACATATAAACATTACACTTTAGCATATAATTTAGAAGTTAACCTTTGACATAACAAATCTGTTATTCGACGGTGGACATTTGAATTCTTATACGCTTAATGGGCTTTCTAAACTTATTGGGCTTTTAGATATTTTAAACGAACACTACCACAAGACCGGTTTTAGTTGTTTGGTTTACTTTTTGCAATCTCTAATTTGAAATATTCCTATTTTGTAAAATCGTAATTTTAGTCGAAGACAGATAACTCAGTGGTATAGTTATTTTACAAATTTTAAAGACACCAGAGATCGCTCTCAATTGTAAAACGGATTTTCTAACTAGGTTTGTTAGAGAGAACGCTTATGGTTGATTGTATGCTCCCCGGTTGTGCTACTTGCACCTTATATATTATTGTCGTTGACAAAAAAAAAAAGAACACCAGATATCGAACCCCTACCTACAGTAATAAGAACGAGATTTAAAAGCTAATAGAATAATTGATAAAAAAAAATAGTAATCCTATCTACATGGAAATTTTTTTCCCCAACAATTCAATTAACAAAACATAATCTCTAACTCAAACTTGTACCAAATTACATGTTTATGTAGTATCAAAATTTATAGATATTAACCATTTGATCAAATTCATTATCTGAAATTTTGTTTTTGTGTGTATGAAATGAACCTAATTGTCGTGATGTCTAAAAATGATTCCCATTTGTATTTTGTTTTAACTACCGCTAATATGTAAGATCATGATTTATCAAATACAAAACAAAAGTCACTATTGAATACTCAAAACAAATACAAATTTATTTGTTGATTTGTTTCATTAACTCTTGGTCGTATTCTATAGTGAACTTGTGGCTACAAAATTTTGGATACCACAACATTAATAATGAGAGTAAAGAGTAGTACTCACCGATTGACCAAATCGAGATGTTAACGTTAGAAGAAGTGTATATCAATGTTACGCAATAAAATGGACCGTTAGAAACTCATCATTTTTATTAATAAAACAAAAATTATAAATTATTGAAAGTGCATGCCAAAGAGCTTGGAATCACATGCATGACATTACGTTTACATTGGTGACAAAGTACATTGTCTTCTTAAGGCATTTCGTTTTCTTCATTACTCTTTTGTTCTTTCTTTGTTGTTGAAATTGTAAATTTTTGTTTCTTTTTTATTCGTTTGCAAAGTTGAGAATAATATAAAAGAAGGCATCAAAATTCAATTAAAGATTTTTATTAAAAAAATCAATTAAAGAAATGATATTGATTGACTTTCATATTTAGGTACTTGTTTGTCCTTGTATAATAGCCAAGTTTTTTATACACAAACAAAAACAGTTTGGCAATCATTAAATCCCAATTTCTTTGGTCTAGATTAGAATTGCATCATAAATGTTGTGAAAAATATTAGTTTGAGAAAGAGATAAATTATTAGGAATTTTTCTCTCTTCACACATAATTTAAAACATTACTCTAGACAATGACATACCAAATTTTATAGAGAATCAATAGTAACAAATAGTTTTTTTTTCAACTACTCTATTAGTTTTTAAATTTCGTTCATACTATTACAGATAAGAGGTTCGATCTCTAGTATTTTGAAAATTTGTAAAGTGACTGCACCACTGGACCATCTATCTTTAGCGTAACAGATGGTTCAGAAATCGTAAAAATAATTTAAATATGAGATAACTTATTTGTTTTTTATACTACAACATGTTTTCGGAGTTTATTCAGCTGATTTTTCTTATTTTTAATTTTTAAAATTTTAAACTACAAAACTAATTTTTTACTCATAATGTTAAAAGTTTCATAGAATAATTTCTTTGTAATTAAGCTTAGTGAGTTAATTAGAAGAAAAAATGTGTCTTGTTAAGCTTAGGAGGTCCAAGATCAACAATCTGAACTTAGCTTCAACATTGACCAAAAATACTAAAAAGAATTATTTAAAAAAAAGCCACCAAAGTTAAGCACACCAAATCCCAACACGCAATTCTATGTAATGACGAGAACATTCCCACATGCTTCCACGTGCCTACCACGTGGCATCTCCACTATTCGATTTCTGTCCTAAACTTTACTTCTCTGGTAATGGTTATTACAAATTATCTAAACCCTAAACTCAATGATACTGGTAATGGCAATAGTTTTTGAGCATTAATTGTGGATGATTGATTAGTCATATGAAAGATCTTAAGTACTTATGGTTTTAATTAGAACACTATTTTCAATTGCAAATGAAATCTTTATAGACAAATTTACATGAACTTTTTAACGATTAGATAAATAAAATATTATATATAATTAAAGTTCTCAATTTCTATTATATAAATCAAACACAACTTTCGAAAGTTATATTAGAAAAAAGTTATGAATGACAACAACCATTTGATCAATTGAATTATTTATTTTCAATTTTTATATTAGACCAAAAATATAAATTTAACTATATAAAATACTATAAATAAATGAATAAATAATATTTTAAAATTAAATTATTATGATAATTATATTATAAAAATGAATATTGTAATAGTTTGTAACATTTTATATATATTATTATAAATTTTATTTGTTATATATTAGTATAGTTATATTTTATAATAATTTGTAAAATAATGTTACTATATTTATTTGTATATTGTGACGTTTTGTTATCAGTATATATTTTTGATAATTATCATAATTATTTATAAATATTTATAATTTTGTAGCAATATAATAAAATATTACATACTAATATAATTTTTTGGTGTTAATATAAAAAAAAGTTAAAATAGTAGGTTAGTTAAAAAATATATATATATATAAAAGAAAATTATATCTGACTCGAGTTCCATGTTTTAGAATATATGCAAATAAATTTATATGGTAAAAAGAAACATAAAAATAAGTGGGCCAAGAACCTTTTCAAATTAAGCTGTAAAAATATTTATTTCCCATTGGTAAAATTATTTATTCCCTAATGAAAATTATAATACACACTGACTAAAGAGTGTATATATAAAATCATCACGATCGATTCACATATAAGACATATGCATACACATGCGATACATGTATGTATGTAAGTTCGATGTAGATCATGTGATGATCTTAAATAGTAGTTCGTGAAAGCAGATCTCGGATTCTTCGAGCTGTCTCTTTTTCGGTCGGTATTTCTTCTCTTCTTCTCGCATATGCTTCGAAAAACTCTTTGTTCTCTTTCTCTAGCTCCTTCCACACTGCAAATTTTATCACTTATTATCATACAAAACAAACGCATATATATGGGCTTTCAACTTAAAACTAATTGACAATAAGTGAATTGGTCCAAGTCTTATATATAGTAGAAAGAATCTCTTCCAACTACCAATGTGGGATATTATTCCCTAATATGCCTCTTCGATGGCTCTTTAGTCATTAATTTCATATGTTCGGGGATGGATCGACGACACCAATATTGGGCATGGCTTGTCGATAGTAGAACCACTTTGAATCGGATCGGGCTGGATAATGTAGATCGTGGCTCTGATACCATATTAGAATATGGGCTTCCAACTCAAAACCAATTGGCAATGAATGGAGAGGTCTATATCTTATATATACTAGAGAGGATCCGCGAGATATTATTCCCTAGTATATATATATGTATATGTGTGTACCTGTGGAAGTGATGATGGGCTTAATGTTAGCATGCTTGAACAGAGCATCCATACACTCTTCTTTGCTCATGTTAAACACTATACATTCTTCAATCAAATGATGGACCTGTTTTCAATATTTACACATTTTTATATCGATTATGATGAAGATGATCGTATAAAGTATGATCGGCTAGAGAAAATATGAAAGGTAAGAAATTGGTTTAAGAAGTGAAGGAAGAGATTTTGATTGAATCGTACCAAATGGATGTAAGAGGCTTGTGAGCTTGTATGATCATCACCCATGATAATATGATGATAATGATTAAAAAGTAGTTGGTTTTTATCGAGAGAAATTAAAGAGATTGATGATGGTGAGGAGAAGAAAGGTAGGAGAAAATATATAAAAACCTACAAGAGCCGCAAAATAAGGAAAGAGTGTAATTAAAATATTTATAAGTAAAATAAAAATATCTAAATAAAAAAATTAATTTATAATGATAGTCACGAGAATGACCTATAGCATGGAATGTCACTTTTTATTTTTGCTAAAATGACATGTTTTTGTAATCATGGAATCGTCCAATACCTTGAGTCTTGATAATTACAAGAAGAAAATAAGCTAAAACACTAAATGGTTTTTTTTTAACAATGAAGTTAGGGATTCAAATTAACTTAAAAGGATGATTTATGTTTTAAATATGGTAATTAACAGTTGGTTTTAGATACCAAAAAATTACATGTCAAAAAACCAAAATTCTTATGATTTATCAAAAAAAAAACCAAAAAAAAATAATCCATCTCGATTATATAAAAACTTAAGCGGAATATAAATTGTAAATGGCTATTAGGCTAGTGGTCGGTGGTAAGTCCACTTAAGGCAACTTATTTGCATAACCAGAGATCGAGTCTCCATGTCTATATTAGATAGGAATTTGGAACTGGTGAGTTGTAACCTAATATAATTTGTTGTTGGCAAAAAAAAAACGAAACAGAAGTAGGTATAAACTAGAAAAACATAAATATATTTTTGGAACCTTTTGGTTACCTCAAGCGACTTTTTTTTGGTTTCTTTGCTTTATCCACTATTGTTTTGTTTATTGTAATCGATTTTCTGGATTTGTTTCTCGAATTTTTTATTTTTTAACAATAACGAAGATATATTTTAGCGGAAAATAAAAAACAAGAACACCAACTAAGAAATGGTTAAGCCAAACAATACGAAAGAAATTAGGAAAATGTTAATCTTAATCTGAAAATTGAAGATGTTAAAAAAATTATACCGAATGAGAATATTTAAAAAAAATAAAATTATGTGGAATAGAGGAAAAGAAAAGAGAAAAATAACATAAAACATAATTTTTGTTTTTAACATGAAATCATAAAAATTATTTATAAACGTTGTAACTAACACAATAAAATATATAAAACTTTATGTATAAGGAATAAAAAAACGTTATTCTAATCGGCACGTTGCAAATAGCATCTAATTTAGTGACAAGTGGTAAATTCATTTAAGGCAGCGCATTTGCATAATTTGGGATTGAGTCCTCCTACCTACATTATGTAGGAATTTGACTATTGGGTTGGCCATTTGTGACCCAATATAATCTACCGTTGACAACAAAAAAACGGCACACGGAGTTCTGCTAAAATAAGCTGCTGACTTGTACATTTGGGCTCAAGATGGGCCCATAAGCCCACGTGGGGATATGCTTATGATTGGCTAAGAGGAGATTACAAGAGATTTTTCCACGAGACGGAAATGCATCTTTTGATGCTTACGTGGCAATGGACCCTATTATCACGTGAAGTAGGGCCTACCAATATAAAAATATTTAAATCAATTTTTTATTGTCAAATAGCATACTGGCTTTTAAATCTTGCTTCTACGCCGATGACATGTGGTCTAATGGTGTAGTCACTTTACAAATCTTCAAGACACCAGAGATTGAACCCCTTATCTGCAATAGTAGGAGGAGATTTAAAAGCCAGTAAGCTAGTTGACAAAAAAAAAAAAATCATGTTCTACTACTACAATGGTTCGACGTCTGATGCTTTGAGAATTTGTAAAATGACTACACCACTGTGCCACTTATTATCGGCTATTTAAACCGTTTTTAGTAGAGATTTTGAAAACTTCATGAGAACTATTAATTATTGACTTTTAAATCTCGCTCTTATTACTGCATGTAGGAGGTTCGATCCCTGGTATCTTGAGGATTTGAAAAATGACTACACTACTGAGCCACCTGTCTTCGTAGTTATTAATTATATGATTAGTCATACTGAGCCACCTGTCTTCGTAGTTATTAATTATATGATTAGTCATATGTTATATTTAAA
This sequence comes from Lepidium sativum, assembly GCA_023374145.1. Lineage (NCBI taxonomy): Eukaryota > Viridiplantae > Streptophyta > Magnoliopsida > Brassicales > Brassicaceae > Lepidium > Lepidium sativum. The sequence goes on along the minus strand of JAKUCM010000164.1, from coordinate 3,228 downwards.
TAAAATCTAAATTACAAAATTAAATTTATTAAAATATTTATATTTTTAATTTTTGAAAAGACACATATAAAATTCTCACTAATGCTGATGCTTTTAGTTATGTATGACCATAATCATTAACGTTTCATATTGATTAAAGTATTTAATACTATTTTAAAATTAAATTACTTTTGTACTTTACCTCATGTAGATATAGTAAAGCCACCTAATTCCACCTACCAACAATTGACATGTTTGTGCTTTTATGATTTTATTTTACAGTATAATCTTTGTTAAAATATACGGTTGGTTCAATGATAAATTCAACTATGAGACTATTATGATGATTTTAAATACATCAATAACTTGTGTAACGATATGTAAAATATAAAAATATTGACAAGTTATATTGTTTCGAGTAACATGGGTCTAATCAAAGCTTTGAGACGTTATAGGTAAATATTTGCACCAATCAAACATATTAAATAGCCATTATGGTCTAATAACATATTTTCAAGTGAGTCTAATGCTCGTATTCATAGATTACACTTATTATTTCAATATTGGTTTAAACTTCGAATGATTTAAATTCTTTATATTTGTTCTATTCTCACTTGTAAAACTTTTTGATTGATCAATAAGTTTCATATTTCAGTTAAAAAAATTACATATGTTATCATTTTTATAATTGACAGCTTTTATCAAATATTTGAATATTATGAATCATACAACCTAAATATTTGATTATCTGCACACATCTGAATATATTTATATTTGTAGATATCAATGTACATATATATATATATATATATATATAATATTCAAGTCTTTTCCATAGTTAGATGCATAATTTGACGTGATAACATTTAGAATTTGAGTTATAGATTAATAGACATTACCGATTCAATTATTTTTAGTAAGCCAATAACAACAAATAATATGATTCAAAGTTTTCTTATGAAACCTAAAACATAATCTATCTTCGTCTGACGAGTAATAATAATTTAGATTTCAGCATAAATCAAACTTAAAACCGGCATATTTACATTTTCCTTCGAATCAATGTTTGTCATCGATCCAATATTAACAAAAATATTCAGAGACTCCATTTAGATATATTTGCCACCTAGCAATCACATGAGAAATACATTATGATTGTTCTGATGTAACTAATGGACATTGTACATTACATAGACAAATGTGTGAATTATCTGTAAGATGTCAATGATGTATAAATTATATTCAGTCTTGCATTTTCTGTAAGCGTTTAGTGTTACAAAATTCTTCATATCACCAATCATATACACAAGTAAATGAAAAAGCAGTTCACAATGTGTTTCAACAAAATTGTGATATACTTTTTGAATGAGTTTGATGTACTTTTCAGTGTTCCACATCTTCGGGAGGATTTTGTTGGATTCTACAAGGGACCACTAAGTTTGGTTACTTACGTTGTAGAAACTCATTAGCTGATACAAAGTTTCCATCGTTTTTATTTCAACAAAACTTGCATTATTATGCTAACTTAAATTTATTGTAGATGTATATTTTATGGGTTAATTGGTGTTAAGATTTGACTTAAACTTACAAAAAATAAAAAAATAAAAAAACTTAAATTTACAATGGATTTAAGTTGCAAGTGGCATTTAACCTAGTGGTAGATGGTAAGTCACAAGAGACATGCGCACTTGCACAGGGATCGAGTCCCCCAACTTGCATTTGCAGGAATTTGACTAATGGACCGGCCATTTGTGGCCTAATGTTTAACAAAAAAACAATGGATTTAAGTTTAAAAGTTAATTTTAAATAACCCAATGGGTCTAATGAGAACAATAAACCATGATATGCAAAAACTTTATTATTTGGATGACTATCAAAACACAAAATATCATCTCGAGAGCATGAAGAATAATTTTAAACTCCTGGCTATAGCATCATGAGAGAATCAAGAGCATATGTGCTATGTTTATAGTCTACAAATTGATCAAAAGTTAGTTGTAAAACAAAAAGTAAAAAATTTCAGATTTGTTCGTTTTTCTCTCATTCCTAAAACTCTAAATCATATTACAAATTTTCTGGCTAATAGTGTTAGAGAATTTTCTAAAAATTTCTAAAAATAATGTCAAATTTGTAACAAAATATTAATTAAAAATTTGAAAAAGCATAAGACACAGAAACTAACAATTTATGTAAATTTTTATCAAACCTTCATGATAGAATTTATCAGAAAACTTTGAAGCTTCATTACGATGAATTCTTGCATCACAATGTTCTGTTTACTTATATTGGATAGGCAAAAATATTATTTTACAGAAAATAATAATTATAGACAAGGAAAAAGTAAATTTATTGCATAACATTACCACACTAAAATCTATGAAAAGGATATCTATGTGTTAGGTCTAAATTGTTCAATATACCAATTATCCTTTTGCTTGTAAGATTTAAATTCTGCAAAAAAATTGTAAGAGTTATGTATTGATATAAATGAGGTTAATGGATCAATTATTAAAAAATTTGGATTCTATTTACTAACTAGAAACCTGCATCAAAAACATAGATTTCTTTTTTTTATGGACTTATTTTTTATTAGTAATGAAATAAACATTTGTAAAATTTTATCTAAAGCTTCTTTGAGAGAATCTAATTGAATATTCATATAATAATTAGTTTACTTATGGTATGTGACTTCATTTGATGAACCTACCTGCTCAAACAAGAAAAACAAAATACTAAAATAAACTAATTATTAATGTTTTAAGTTTTTAGAAGTCAAATGATCTCTACATGCATTTAAGGGAAATAATATTTGCAAATTCTTTAAGTGTTCAAGCTAGGGGTTATGATTATTTATTCTTTATCTTTCTCTTTATGTTTTCTCCGAAAATCAAGAATTTTTTGGATTTCACCAAGTCACTAACTACTGTTGAAATTTTTATTATATTTTAATCAGTAATCTATTAGGCATAAATAAACATTAATGTTTGAATTTTGTATTTTGTATTTTCTTATTTTGCCTTTATTAAACTGCATATTATTTTTAAAACAAAATAAAATTATATATATATAATGTAGTGTCTTATAGTTTATAAAATAAAATGTTAATAAATATTTCTTTTAAGATTTATAGCATGTAACAAAAATTAAATATATAACATTTTATAAAGTTTTATGAGAATTTATGAGGAATATATATATAATCCTTCTATAGATTTATAATTTTAACTTATAAGGAATATATATAATACG
>JAKUCM010000162.1:0-30931 GCA_023374145.1 Lepidium sativum | reverse complement strand
GGTATAATAATTATTAAATTCCATTTGTTAATACTTAATACGACAACTTTTCAAAAAAATTAATCAGAAATTGTAAATACGAAATGAGTATTTTTTTTACTTGCAATGCAAGCAAATAGTAACCGTAAACATCATTTTTTCACAGCATTCACCTTTGTTTTTTTCCAATCTCATGTGAGTACGACAGACGTAATTGATACTCAAATCAAATTGAATCCAAATTCAAATAAAAATCAAACTATAAATACAGAAAATAAAGTATAATATACATTATAAAAAAAAATTTCTTTTTTTTTTAATCAAAAATTTGCATTAGAAGATTTAGCGCCACTTGAAGATTACTACTATATATATAGTATATATATATATATATATGTTATTAATACATATACATATTATATTTTTTGATTTTTTATACACGTTATATTTATATTGTACGTGAAATGTGTATAAAATTATCTACGGACCAGATTTTATATCTAACATCATTTTCAAGTGATGTGAATTAGCAAAATAATTCTGCATTTTGAGGAAAATCAATATAGACAACATCTCCTCAAGCAAGAACCATTTGCCCCAAATTAATTTCTAATTTCATCAAACCAAAAAAATCAAAAATCAAAATATACATACCTCATCAAAGCTCTTCATAAAGGGAACAAAGTTAAGTTGATCCATTGCATAACTCGGAAGACCAGCCGCAACCGCAGCAGCCGCAACAGCCATAACACCACCAACTTCATCAGATCGATTAGAAGGATTAACATTAATAATCTCTCTAGACGAAGAACAACTTCCACCACTAGTAGTTCCACTATCTCTCCTAATATGATACTCTCCACCGCCTCCTCCACCGCCTCCACCACCGCCGCTACTTCCTTCACCGCCTCCACCGGCTATGGCATTCAAGCTCGATGTAGAAGATGACCAGTTACATTGTCTAGGTTGAGTTTGATAAAAGATCTTAGACACAACAAGTTCTCCTTCTTTTTCTTCTTCATGTGTCCCCAAATGATATTGGTGCATTACCCAATTGGTTTTCTCCGGTTTTCGGTTTTTACCAAAATTGGTATACAAAACCAAAATCTTCTTACAACCTTTTTGTTTACCGTTTACCATAACCGGTCTTGTCTTACCGGTTTTATGCCACCTTGTTTCGCCTGTGCTACTACTTCCTTGTACATTGTTGTCACCTTCCGTTTGAATTTTTCTTCTTTTTCTTGTTCCTGTTGTATACGCTTTTGATGGTCTATGAAAGAAGTGTCTGCTTAAACCATCCCTAGTCACTCCTACCGAAGTTAGAGAAATTAAACAACAAACATAAGTTTCTTAACCCAAATCAAAAGATTCAAAGTTTGGTATGACTCAAAAAAAAAAGAAAAAAAAATCAAATGTTGGTATGACCAAATACTCTATAGATAGTCATATTATACAATCATATATTCGAATGAAATATATGCATATGTGATTTATAAATAAGGATTACATGAAGCATATGTATATATATATATATAGATGTATAGATATATGTATGACCAAAATATAAAAGATTAAAACTTTGGTTATATATTATAATGTATGTGGAGTGCATGAAATGTAAGTGTACCGGGAAGTTTCTCAGGATGAGTGTAACAAATGCCATCTTCACCTTCAATTGTTGGGATGAATTCGTCAATAAGAGGGTGAGATTTTATGTCTTTAGCTAAGACTTTTGCTTCTAAATGTTCAATTAATTCTTGATCCGTTGGGTCAAACTTTACTCCTGCTGGTAAACCAACCCAATCCTGCTGATAAAGAAAATAAAACTATAAAAAAAGGAAAGAGAATATAGGTATATACAAACTATACATATAAAAGAATCGTATATAGACGATAAAAACTTTGGATTTTGAATTTCTGCAAGCTAAAGAATAAAACAGAGAGCATCATTCTTGATGTTCTTCATTGATTCGTTTCATCTTTTTTTTAAATAAAAATAACATTTACAAGTGACCTAAACTAAGAAAAAAAAAGTGTAAGGAATTTATTATTTTTTGGTAAATTAAAAATAAATGAAAGAAAAAAAAGGAATATTACTTACTGGTTTGCCTTCAAGCTTGTGACCACAACTTGGACACTTCTTAGATCCACAAAGTTGATGTTCTTCGATCTTAGCGTCGATTATATCCGAACCAGTCACCGAATTACCAACAAGATTACTCTTATTCATCTCGATCTCTCTAATTTCTTCAATCAGTTTAGGTTTAAAGTTAAAAACAAAGTTCTTCGGATCATATCCGAGAGTTGAAGTAGATATGTATATATATATATATATATATATAGATACAAAGAGAGAGATGAATAAACCCTATTATTAAAGAGAAGAAAGGACTGAATTGAGGGAAAGAAGACAAAAGAGGGTTTAACTTGAAAACCTAACCGACACAAGAAGAAGACAAAGTAAGAATTTATGGGGAAAAAACCCCAAAATTATGCTAAAAGGAACAAACTTGGTTGAGCAGAATAAGATCTTGGACAGTACTGCAAATCAGGAAAGAGAGAGAGAAAAGAGATAGAGAGAGAGGGACGAGTTATAAACGACGAAAGTAGAGGAGAAGAAGAAGAGAAAGTGTGAGAGTTTGGGATGTGAAAAGGTATAAATTAATTAAGAATGAAAACATAGTAGAGATTTTTTTGAAGGAATTATAATATATTATTAAAGTATATATCTAAAACTTTAACTGAAGAAGTATAAGCGAGAAAAAGGAAAAGGTGGCTCTGAAACCCATTCACTGACCCACCTTTTATTTTGCCTTTGCTGTTTTAAGAAGCTGCTATGAGTTTCTCAAGCGGTTTCTTTTCATTTCTATCTACAATTCACACAGTTTTCTATTTCAGTATATATATTTCCATATATATGTAACATGTATGCACATTCTCTTTATATCCTTAAAACATCGAAAATTCCTTATATATTTTTTTGTTATATATTGTGGTATAGATGGGAACTCATAGTTCCATCACCTTTATGTTATGACCTTATGGATCATAAATTTGGGTTTCATGTTGCCGAAAAGAAGAAGTCAAGTTTCATTACTATAAACTTTGTCAAAGTTTTGTACTTTTTCAATGATGAAATTTCAAGAAATACATTTCGTGATATTATATATATACACGTCAAAATCTTAGATCGATCGTATTATAAACGTAAGAAATATATATATATATATATATATATATATATATATATATATGACAAAGAGTTTCCCATCAAATGGTATGGATAAACCTAAAATTTTAAAGTCTTCATAAATTCGATTTTTTAAATACTATGCAAAACTAAAACGTATTTTTCTAATCACTTTTACATGAAAATTAAACTGTATTTTTAAAAAAATTTAAAGATTTCATAAATTTGGTTCCTTAGGTATTATACAAAACTAAAACATATTTTTCTAATCACCCCTATATAAATATAGGTTCATCTGAATATCTAGAAATAATAACCTATTCGTGAGCTATATCACCCCACAAGAATAGTTCCAAAAAATATATGGATTATGTACCGACAGATCTCGATCATAATTTTGATGATCTATAACTTATATATACCAAAAATATAGTTCTATAGTAATAAATAATTATTTCATTCTACTTGTAATTAAAAAAAAAGTTATTGTAGGATAAACGTCAGTCTACGTCAAAATCTCTTGTAACTTCTAAAGAAATTGAGCAATTTTGAATTTATACGACGTTTAAACACAGAAGAGAATAAACAGAAAACAAACAAAAAAAGTAAAAAAGAAGAGAAAAAAAAAAGACGAGAAGAGGAAGAGAGATCACATGGGCATCAAGCTGAGAAGAAGTGATAATTATTCTTTTGTTATTAAATTTTTTTTTTCACTTTTCTATTATTTTAATTTTAATTCTAATTTGTGCAGAAAGGAATTAAGAGGTTGCTTGATAAGTAAGGCAATTTGAGCAGTATACCCATCATATGGACCACACCATATCTCATTTTTCCTATTTTTCTTATATTTTTTCGTATTTTGTTGTTTTTAAAAAGGAAAACACATATCTATAGTAAATTTGTATAAAAGCGAATAATTTTTTTATTTTATGATTTTTATACTATTATATATATGGTCTCCTTGAAGATCCGTTTGCGTTAGCATGAATTATGAAAATCATGGCACCTTACACTTTTTTCTTACATTTGTTCTAAATCAGACAATTGTTTCCTTTTCCCATAAAAATTGTTTGATGAAGTAATCCTAAAAACTCAAATGAGTTCGTTTATCAATGGAAATACTTTTCTCTTACTACTTACTCGGCTATCTCTAACTCATACACTAAAATATTACAGACTATGCTACAAACGTCCGGTAAAACTCTATAGATTTCAGATAAATACTTTTCCTTTCCGTTCTACTTTCTTAAAAGATTTTTTTTACATTAGATTAAAAGAGTAGAAGCGTATTTAGTGTCTTTTTTTTGTCAACGGCATATTATATTGGATCACAACTGGCCGGTGCAATAGCCAAATTCTTACGTAATGTAGGTAGGAGAACTCGATTCTGGATTATGCAAATGCGCTGTCTTAAGTGGATTTACCGTTTGCCACGAGACTAAATATCAGGCATAATTAAGGTGTTGACAGAAAAAACAGCATAATAAAGGAGAATCTAATAAGAAGAAGCAAAGTCTCAGCCCATAAAATGAGATTCAGTTTGTTCGTGTTTCAGAACTAGAAAGAGTTAATTACCAGATGACAAAGAAGATGAAAATTGTGATTTTGGAGAGAAAGAGTCGCAGTTGTAGAATGATATTAAAATTTTAAAATAATTAAATAATAGAAACAATTTTAGTTTGATAATATAATACTCTTAGGGTAGATTTTAATGTTGTGGTTAGAGAAGAAAATCATTTCAAAATCACACCAAATATAGTGAAAATTAACACTATTTTAGTGTTATGGTTAGAAATATTTTATTATACAATTCCATAATACCTTAGATTGGAATTAATATATATATATATATATGTATATATATACACGCTCAAACTGATAAAGGAACAAATCGAATAGATAATTTATTTTATTTCATGGTCCTAATATAATTGAGAATGCATTGTTCCTATAAAGTAGAAAAAGAATTAATCATAAATTAAAAAATTATCCGAAAAATAGTAATTTCCATGATTTCGGTGAAGCTTTATTTTAGAAGAGGTTGAAACTAGAAAATGTGAGGTGTAATAAGGTAATACGGCTGTTATGATGTATGAATTAAGATTAATGTAGTCCCCACATTTATCAATTGGTCCATCTTTGAGTTTGATATCTTTCAATTGGAGTAGAGTTTTAGATCTTGCAACTCTCTTTGAGCTTTTTATATTTTCATAGTTCTAAAATTAGAATTAATAACCGACAACATATTTCATATAATATAACTTGAATAGTTTTGTTTTCATATGTCACCATGGTGTGAATATATATATAGGCACTAATCACTAATACACATGTTATATTATAATGTTTAGTCAATCACATATTTATGCAATTATTAGTGTGTAAAAAATATCTTAGTATTTGTTAGGGTTACGAAATTTCCTATCTATTTTTAACCTGTGGGATCAGAATGGAAAGAGTTGATAACTTGATATAATATGAGATATATCAACGGTTTAATTCAAGTTGTAACTTTTTCGACCAAAAATGAAGTTTTGATTCAAAAGGACAATCTCAATCCCAACGGCAAAAAATCACCAAGCTAAAAAACAAAAATAAAATAAAGCAAACAAACTCCTATATTAAATCGCATGTATATATAGATATAATTAAAAGAAAATCGAAAATAGTTAAAGAGTCAAAGAATGAAATCATGGAGGGACCAAAGATATGTCTTGAATAAAAACATATAGATGTTAATGATTGCCTCTTTGTCTCCGTATTATCATATCTTTTCCCATCATTTTATTTTTTTATTCAAGTATTTTTGTGAGGAATCTATTAAACAAATATATTTTAACCCATTTCTTATATAGACTTTTTTGATCATCCTTGAAATTGTGGATGCCAAATGTCGAGGATATAAAAAATAAAATCAAGTTAGGTTAATTTTCCTATATAATAAAATTTCATTATGTACATACATTCTGATACATTATTATGTTTATTATTCTCAATTTCGAATTACATAATATATCTAATTTTTAAATTAATATTGTCATGACTCATACGCGTGCCGTGCTTATTCCTTTATACATTTGCGGAAATGGTCTTTTTTTTTTGTAGTTGTCAAGTAATGAATGGGCTTACAAGCTTTCACAAATTAGGCCCATTTAAATCAGATTTGAAGTTTATATCTGTCGTGGGCCAAGTGTACTACTTTTCTCCCTTCAACACAACTCCTTGATGGTCTAATCTGCTTCCTCCTTTCCTCCATAGCCATCTGGGTTTCGTCTTCTTCTTCCTCAATTTATTGAAAGATGAATGCTTTTTAATATTCTGATCCAGTGTGTTTTCAGGCAGTATTTTACAATATCTTGCATCTACAAGACCGTCAATGGCATATGTATACTGTTACAGACAAGCCAGTGCCAAACAAAAAGATGTTTCTTTGATCTCTTAGGATACAATGTACAATAAGCTTAGGTTGAGGCAAGGGCAGGACTATCAACTTAGGCATTATCTGAATGGCGGTTATGTCCAAATTGTAAGAAATATCAATGTTTTTGTTTAATGAGAACAAAGAGATTTCAAGTAAGAAAACATAATTTTTATTGATATGACAAAAGGGTATTACAAGTTAGATACGATTTACACGAGTGAAGAACAAAAGAGTTTGTCTCCTAATATATAGACACACGAACCATTCTGATTGTAGAATCCAAAAGACGCAACTTATCTTAATCCTAAAATCACAACATTAACCTAAAAGGACACAACTATACGAATAGGTGTGATTCGTGTCTTTTCAAAACACAACCAACTTATTCATATATTTTATAGTAACTAACTTATGTAAATACAAACTATATATTATATGATTCCTAAGATACACGAGGCTTGATTATATTTCAACACTCCCTCTTAATCAAATCTCGTTTCTGACCTTTGAAACATTTACTGCCTGATCTTCACTTGAGTCTTCTTCTTCGAGACAAATAAAACATGTGATCTTCATTAGAGTCTCCTTCCTCTTTGAAGATTACACGAGCTTGCTCCTTTTTCTTTGAGCGACATTCTTTCGAGTAGTGGCCTAACTCACCACAACTGTAACATTGGATCTTACTAGGATATTTATCCTTTACTTTCTTTCAATAATAGGATTCAGTGTGATTTCTCCTTTTGCAATAATCACACCACTTCTTGCCTTTCGAGTGAGCATAAAGTGATCATTCCGTCATGATTTCATTACGAGACGACACACGCTTCTCATGTGTCTCAAAGTTCCTATTAACTATGTTACCGGCAACGATGTTATGAGTCACACAATCCAACAAAATAACCAATAGATTATTAGTATCAATTTTTATAATGAATGAAATGCTTTCACCATTAAACATGAACACAAGAAACTGGTTACTGCCACACATGTCACTTATTTTGAAATCATGCAATTCAGGACACTCTTTTATATTTAGTAAACTAACCAAATCATTTCTTTGCTAATTTGCATACTGGGTTTAGTTGAAAAGGTAGAGCTCCTTCTTAAAGTTCACTTACATAGAGGATTGCAGACAAGAGATAATGCTTTTTCAGCATCTAAATAGTCAATTGATTCAAAGTATGCTTTCCCGACCTCCAAGAATTCTGTAATCCACCAACCACAAGAAAGATTACAACGAGATGAATCACAACATTCAGTCGATATCTAGATTTGACTTAGCAAACCTGAATCTTGGTTAGGCATGTTTGGACTAGACTAACAAAGTCTTTACAAATGCTTTTCCCATCAGAACTTCCAAGTAATTTGTCAACAATCTCATTGATACTACGAGTTTTAACCCTATATCCTACTGCAAGTGCACAATAAACGAAATAGTATTTAGGGATCGAATTCACGAAGGACCAAGTTACACTCTCAATTTCTATTGAATCACAAGCTATATCAATCGAATGAAGGAAGTGAGTTCTAACAACTTTGATGTGATTGTAATCAAATAATTAAAGTACTCGGATGTCGGGTATTCATTCGGGAGTTAGAATTCTTGTCAGGGAAACTATTCAGGAACAACTCTAATCTTATTCTCGGCTTGAACATAAATAAAGGTAAACCAACTCTTGTTGAATCTACCCCTCTATCAATAACCTAAAGGTCCTAACTCTTGTTGGTTTCAGATTACAAATAGGCTTTATCGTTTGGGTTCAGTTACCCACAATCCAACCTAGCATCAACTCTCGTTGGTAGTGAAGGAATTGCTCTTCTAACCTAGTTCTAGTTCTTAACAATCTTCTGGAAAGTTAACAACCTAAAATCATTGACTAGGTGATCAGGTTAATCTATGCATTAGACTCGAGTATTAGAAGGAGAATCATCTATTCATCAATCATATTTGTTCCCCAACAGTGAATTCTAAAACCCTAGAATCCCTAGATCCGATCTAAGATCTACTCAGACATAGAACAACAAATTGGACAAGTCATGATAAACTGAAATTAAAATTGCATTAATAGAAATAAAGAGGATTCAGATCTTCTTCCTAGCTTACAAACTCTTGAAACTCTGTAAATTTCGTCTCTCACAACTCAAATACGCCTCTCTAATAAAAATAGGAAAAAGAATATTTATAGGGTCCAAAACAAGAGCTGAATATTTTAAAATTAGGTTTCTGTGAAAGGCCTTTGATCAATCGATCCTTGGTTGATCGATCGATCTTTTGGGATAATGCATCGATCTTCTCAAAAACCAAGTCCTTCTTCGGATCGTGCGCATAATCTTTTCAGATCATTTACGATCGATCCTTGGTAGATCGATCGGTCCTTCCTTTTATGGAGAATGCCGGAAAATGCTTCAAACCTCTACAAAGTCCACCTTCAAACATGATTCCAACTCTGAACATTTTTTACCTGAAATCTCAATAAAACATTAACGAATTTCCCAAATATAACCTTAATAATGAGCTCAAAACCGACAAAATATGAGGAACGAGAGTTGGGTAGATTCAACGAGAGTTGGTTTGCCATTATTCATGTTCAAGCCGAGAATAAGATTAGAATAGTTCATGAATAGTTTCCCCGCCAAGAATTTTAACTCCCGAATGAATACCCGACATCCGATTGCTTTAATTATTTGATTACATTCATATCTAAGTTGTTAGAATTCACTCCCTTTATTTGATTGATATAGCTTGTGATTAAATAGGAATTGAGAGTGTAACTTGGTTCTTCGTGGATTCGATCCCTAAATACTATTTCGTTTGTTGTGCACTTGCAGTAGGATATAGGGTTAAAACTCGTAGTATCAAGTTTTGGCGCTGTTGTCGGGGAACCAATAGTTGCCTTTCGATTTTCTGTTCACAGTTTCAAGTCTATATCGTTACTTACGTTTTTCTTTTTGTTTGTTTTTGTTCTTTTCTAGGTGTATGACCAGAAGTCAAGGGTCATAACACCTATTCAATTTACATAATCAGGAGCTTGCGAGAGTTGAGAGAGAAAACTAAAGAGCCAGAAATATGAATCCTCCAAATCAAGTGCAGGATCCGCAGGACATGGCCACAATGGTACAACAGTTGCGGAGAGAGTTGGCTGAGATTATAAGAGTATGGGAGCCTACTCAACGCAGAGTGATAAAAGACATGGACACTCCACACACTTGCTATCGAAATCCCTCAGCTATCTAACCTACTGTTATTGAGAGGAATGACTATGAGATCAAACCTCAGCTCATTGGGTTAGTCAAGCAGTATGTCTTCAATGGACTTCTAGGGGGAGAATCCTATGGACCACATAGAGAACTTCGAGGACATATGCGGGAACACTAGCTCTAATGGTGTACCTGCTGATTATGTGAAGTGTAAGCTCTTCCATCACTGACTCTCCGACAGAGCTTCTAGGTGGTTATGTTCACTACCTCCAAGATCACTCACCACATAGGCTCAGGTTCGAGCATCATTTCTTGACCAATTCTACACAAAGTCCAAGACTGCAGCTCTCAGGAGCAAGATTTCATCGTTTCAGCAACGATCTGGGGAATTTTTGAGTGAAGCGTGGGAATGTTTCAAGGAGTACCAGCGAGACTGTCCGCACCATCGGTACTCATATGAACAACTCCTCAACACTTTCTACAGCGGAATCGAGTGGGAGTACAAAAACTCTCTGAATGCTGCCAACAGTGGGGATTTCATGACCAACACTAAAGACGAGGCTTTCACTTTGATCGACAACCTAGCTGCAAGTTCTGGTAGTCATTGTCCGGAGTATGATCGGGGTAGGAAGGTAAACAGTGTGGAAAATCAGAGGATCGATGACATTGCTGAGAAGTTGGATATGATGATCCGAGCGAATCAGGGTAGTCATAGGAGTGTGAATCAGGTTGAGGACAGTAGAGAAGTAGCTGAGGTTCAAGATATTGTGGGTGGTTCTGAAGACCAGAGGGAGGTCGACTATGTCAACTAGCAGAATAGGGATCAGAACCCGAACTACCTCTCCTACAGGAGCACTAATGTTGAGAATCCTCAAGATGTCACTTTCCCAGCACCCACATTGCTTCAAGGGTCACCTTTTCAAGGAAAACCATTCGTTCAGAACTCATGACAGAGATGGAACAACCAGAGATCGTTTGGTCAGAACGCAGGAGGAATTGGCAAAGACCGTACAAGCCATATGTGCCGCCGCTAATGCCGCAACAACCTCCAGCAGCACCTTCAGGGACGTCGAAGGAAGAAATCAAAGCCCTGATTCAGCAGCTCACCGTTGAGCAGCAGAAGACTACAGAGAGCTTAATGCTAAGATGGATAACATCTACAGTGACCTGAATGGGAAGTTTGAGTCAGTCTCTATGCACCTCAAGAAACTGGACACACAAGTTGCTCAGACTACGGAAGCTATCAGACGCCCCAAGGAGCTTTACCTGGGAAAATTGAGAAAAATCCCAGAGAATCTTGCAGTGTGGTAAAATCTGAAGCAGGGATTTTGGTTGAGAGAAAGCACGATCATCAAGCTACATACCCTAAAGAACTTGAGAAGGTAGAGGATCAGGGAGAGTTTACGATACCGTGCCGGGTTGGACAACTGGTTTTCAATGATGCTCTATGCGATTCTGGAGCTAGTATTACTGTCATCTCCTTGGAGACTATGGAGAAACTTGGTATCAAGCTGATGCAGGAATATCACTCCTCTGTTTCGTTTAGAGATGCATCTTCCAAGGTCCCTAAGGGGAGACTTGTTGACTTCAGTATCCTTGTCGGGAATTGCAAGATCCATGCAGACTTTACGGTTGTAGAGATGGCAAGAGAAGGAGTTGTTCCTATTCGGTTGGGAAGACCGTTCCTCAACACCGCGGGTGCCAAGTTAGACTTTCTGAGTTAGAGAGTCGTGTTGCAGAATGTTTCATACCCCATTCGAGCTTCTTTGAGTCGTTTCCATGGTATGATTCAAGATGGTGAAGAAGATAGTGACTGTGACGAGCAGTATGAGTTGTTTCGTGAACACGAGAGGGACTCGGCTGAACATCAAGACACTTGTATCCTTTATCGTCCTGACAAATTCTGCAATTACGATGTTAATGGTCTTGTTATAAAGATTTTTGCAGGAATCCCTGGTATTGACGCTGGAGGAACTTACACGGTCAAGGAAACAGGCCGCGATGGAACTGTTGCATTGTTAGATGCATCAGGAAGGACGATACACACGAAAGATGAACAGTTGAAAAAGTTCATCATTGAGGAGATAAGTGTCCAAGGAGTGAGCAAACCTCACTCAAGCAGCTCCGCCAGAATGGCGTCCGAGTTAAGCTAATGACTATAAAAGAGCGCTGAGTGGGAGGCAACCCACTATTAGGTAATTTTTTTTTTTTTTCCTTTTTGTTTGATTTCGTTTTTGTTTTTAGTGTTTTTAAGTAGGAAGTTCTCGAAGGCATATATCGATCAATCTTCTTAGGATCGATCGATCAAGAGGCATATAGTAGGATGCGCACGATAAAAAGCACGACCGAGCACAAGGAATCGTCCGATCAGGATTTGCGCAAGATCCAGTGCCCGACTGAAAAAGCATGGATCGATCGATTGATGAGTGGCGCACGATCAGTTGCCTGACTAGATAAGCAAATACCGACCAATCAAGCAAAAAAAAGGCATGGATTGATCGAGCAAAGAAATTGCACGATCCAGGACACGACGTAAAGAAAGACGAATCGATCAAGTAAAATAAGGAGATTTGCGCGCGATCCACTGCTCGACCGAGCAGGTAAGCATCGATCGAGCAATGATCACAAGAGCATTGATCGATCGAGCAATTCGGGGATCGATCGATCCCCGACCCAAGTTCGTCTTCTTAAACGCGCAGAACTGTTATTTTTTCGCGAAATCCTATTTGTGAAAATTCTAAAAACTTGATTTCTCTCTCGTTTTTAACCCGATTTCGACGATTCGAAAGCCTAATCTACTTATAATCTCATCCTCTATCTGATTTTGTGGTTTATAACTCCAATCTCATCCTCGCACGACCGAGTGTGCAAGGATCGATCGAGTACTAGGCGATCGATCGATCCTAGCCTTTCGCAAAAACCTAATTTCGCGATTTACAGCCCTTGTTTTGGGTCCTATAAATACTCTTTTTCCTATTTTTTTAGAGAGCCGTCTTTTTGATATTGAGAACAAAATTTTAAAGAGTTTTGAGAGTTTGTAAGCTAGGAAGAATATCTCTTCACACTTGAGAAGAATTTCTGAATCCTCCTTATTTTTCTTTATGCAATTTCAATTTCAGTTCATCATGACTTGCCAACTTTGTTGTTCTATGTCTGAGTAGATCTTAGATCGGATCTAGGGATTCTAGGGTTTTAGAATTCACTGTTGGGGAACAAATAGGATTGATTAGTAGATGATTCTCCTTCTAATACTTGAATCTAATGCATAGATTAGCATGATCACCTAGTCAATGATTTTAGGTTGTTAACCTTCCAAAAGATTTTTAAGAACTAGAACTAGATTAGAAGAGCAATTCCTTCACTACCAACGAGAGTTGATGCTAGGTTGGATTGTGGGTAATTGAACCCAAACGATAAAGCCTATTTGTAATCTGAAACCAACGAGAGTTAGGACCTTTAGGTTATTGATAAAGGGGTAGATTCAACGAGATTCGGTTTGCCTTTATTCATGTTCAAGCCAAGAATAAGATTAGAGTAGTTCCTGAATAGTTTTCCTGACAAGAATTTTAACTCCTGAATGAATACCCGACATCCGATTGCTTTAATTATTTGATTACATTCATATCTAAGTTGTTAGAATTCACTCCCTTTATTTGATTGATATAACTTGTGATTCAATAGGAATTGAGAGTGTAACTTGGTTCTTCGTGGATTCGATCCCTCAATACTATTTCGTTTGTTGTGCACTTGAAGTAGGTTATGGGGTTAAAACTCGTAGTATCTCCTAACTCTCGTTGGTTTCAGATTACAAATAGGCTTTATCGTTTGGGTTCAATTACCCACAATCCAACCTAACATCAACTCTCGTTGGTAGTGAAGGAATTGCTCTTCTAACCTAGTTCTACTTCTTAACAATCTTCTGGAAAGTTAACAACCTAAAATCATTGACTAGGTGATCAGGCTAATTTATGCATTAGACTCGAGTATTATAAGGTAATCATATATTCAACAATCATATTCGTTCCCCAACAGTGAATTCTAAAACCCTAGAATCCTTAGATCCAATCTAAGATCTACTCAGACATAGAACAACAAATTGGGCAAGTCATGATAAACTGAAATTAAAATTACATTAACAGAAATAAAGAGGATTCAGAAATTCTTCTCAAGTATGAAGAGATCTTCTTCCTAACTTACAAACTCTTGAAACTCTGTAAAATTCGTCTCTCATAACTCAAAAACAGCTCTCTAATAAAAATAGGAAAAAGAGTATTTATAGGGCCGAAAACAAGAGCTGAAAATCGTGAAATTAGGTTTCTGCTTTGATCGATCGATCCTTGGTTGATCGATCGATCTTTTGGGATGATGCATCAATCTTCTCAAAAACTAAGTCGTTCTTTGGATCGTGCGCATAATCCTTTCATATCATTGATCGATCGATCCTTGGTAGATCGATCGGTCCTTCCTTTTGTGGAGAATGCCGGAAAATGCTTCAAACCTCTCCAAAGTCCACCTTCAAACATGATTCCAACTCTGAATATTTTGGACCTGAAATCTCAATAAAACATACACGAATTTCTCAAATATAACCGTAATAATGAGATCAAAACCGACAAAATATGAGGAACATCACTCATCAAGGCTCTACAAAACAACTAATGTAAAATATTTAATCTTTTCACTATTGATTGCATTAGTTCGATATAATGTATGATACTAAGAAGGCCAGGATTTAAAAATTCTTGCAGTAGTCACAAGTCACAATCTTCATCTACATTTTATTTGTTAGATGTTTTTCTAATTTGAATAAGTCGTTACTTGTGTTAAGTAACAGAGTCTTGTTTCAGTTGAATAAGTCTTATTCTTGTGGATGTTGTTGAGTAGTTTTAGCTAAGCTGGTTCTGCAATTTTTGTATTTTAGTTTCATTTGTAACGGCTATATAAAGCGAGTTTCAGTCATTGAATAAAGTATCTCTTCATCTAAGTGTCTTTTGATAACTTTTACAATTAATATTAGAGCCATACGAAGGGAATAAAATTTGGTGTGAAAGCGTGAGGAAATTTTAAGAGAGTGAGATGTCGAACTCTGAGAAATTCGTACAATCAACCATTCTGAAGTTTGACGGTCATTACGACTACTGGTCTATGACGATGGAAAATTTCATTCGAAGCAGGGAGATGTGGAATCTTATAAAAGAAGGAATACCAGTGGTGGCAGTAGGGACAACGCCGGGCAGTGGGGCTCAAAAGAAATTGGTGGAAGAGGCCAAACTCAAGGATTTGAAAGTCAGGAACTTTCTCTTTCAATCAATTGATTGGGAAATTCTGGAAACAATCATTGACAAGAGTTCTTCAAAATCGATCTAGGATTCCATGAAGAAGAAGTATCAAGGATCAACAAAGGTGAAAAGAGCACAACTCCAAGCACTATGAAAGGAGTTTAAATTGCGAAGGAAGGAGAAAAGGTTGATACTTTTCTGGGCAGAACTCTGGCGGTGGTTAATAAGATGAAGACGAATGGTGAGCTCATGGAGCAGACAATTGTTGGAAAAGTGCTCAGATCATTGACTTCCAGATTCAATTATGTCGTTTGTTCAGTAAAAGAGTCAAATGATATGAACATTTTGAGTATTGGTGAACTTCATGGTAGCATGCTGGTTCATGGGCAAAGAATTCAGGACACCCAAGAAGAAGAACAAGCGTTGAAAATCTCACAAGATGAGAGATCCTATAAAGGAAATGGATGAGGCCGAGGTATAGGCCGTGGCAGAGGTAGAGGTCGAACTGGTCAGACAAAAGCCCTCATTGAATGTTTTAAATGTCATAATTTGGGAGATTTTCAAAATGCATGTCCAGAAGGGAGAAGAAAGCCAACTATGATGAGTAGGAAGAAGATGAGGAAGTGTTGTTGATGGCTTATGTAGAGCCCAATAAATCAAGGAGAGAAGATGTGTGGTTTTTGTATTCTGGTTGCAGTAACCACATGACAGGATATAAAAAATGGTTCTTTGATTTGAAAGAAGAGGGTGATCACACGTTGAAACTCGGAAATGACACTAGGTTAAAAATTACAACAAAAGTTAGTGTAAAGGTAAATGTTAGTGGTCTCATTCAAGTGATATCGGATGTTTATTACATCTCGGAGCTCAAAAACAATTTGTTAAGCATAGGACAACTTCAAGAGAAGGGGCTAACTGTTTTGATTCGGAATGGAACATGCAGAGTGTTTCATCCAAGAAGAGGGGTAATTCTACATACCAATATGAGCGGGAATCAGATGTTTTATGTGACATCATCTCGACTCTCAAAGATCTCAATGTCTCTTCAAATTGAAGAAATAAATGATGAAGAAGTTTGCTTGTGGCATCGTCGCTTTGGACACTTGAATTATGATGGTCTAAGGATGCTGTTCTAGAAAAATATGGTTGTTGGGTAACCTTCTCTGCAATCCACAAAGAAAGTTTGTGATGTTTGCTTAATGGGGAAGCAACACAAAGAATCACAGCCAAAGAAGAGTTCATGGTGGGCTTCAAAACAACTTCAATTAGTGCATTCAGACATACACGGACCCATCACACCAGCATCACACAGCTGAGAAATCTGAAGCTTTTTCGTTCTTCAAAATTTTCAAAGCTGGTGTGGAAAAGGAGATAGGGGAAGTCATAACATATATGAGAACATATCGTGTGGTGAGTTTAACTCAAGTAAATTTACAGAATTTTGTAAAGCTCAGAGAATCAACAGGTACACAGCGGCATATACTCCCCAACAGAACGGTAAGAAAAAATTGAACCATTATGAATGCAGTTCGATCTATGTTGACTGAGCGACATGTTCCGAGAACATTCTGGTCTGAGGCAACTAGATGGTGTGTTCATATCAAAAATCGCAGCCCTACTGCAGCAGTTGAAAACAAAATTCCAAGAGGCGTGGAATGGAAAGACACCTGTGGTAAAATACTTTTGCATTTTTGGATGTCTAGCTCATGTCCACATACTAGATCAGAAGAGAAGCAAATTGGATGATAAGAGCAAGAGATGTGTTTTTCTGGGCGTAAGTGATGAATCCAAAGCATGGAGACTATACGATCCGACTACAAAAAAAATTATGGTTAGCAAAGACGTTGTCTTTGAGGAAGAAAAAGGCTAGGATTGGGAAAGGTCTGAAGAGGAGACAATAAAAGATGTTTTAGAAAGTGGAGATGGGGAAGAAAATCAAAGTGGGGAAGACGATGGAGCAGTACATCAGGTTTCTTCAACACCACCTTCTTTAACTCCTCCTGCAGCTTCATCTTCACCTCCAAACCTATCAATCACTACCCGTGAAAGAAGGGCACCAAGTTGGATGGCAGATTACGAGGTGAACTTCTTAGAATAAGACAATTTGGATACACTTATGCTAATGATGATGATAGCAGAGCATGATCCAACTCGTTTTGAGGAAGTAGAAAAGCAGAAAATCTGGAGAGAAGCAATGACGAGTGAAATTGAATCCATTGAAAAGAATCAAACTTGGGAGCTTACTGCCTTATCTGAGGGAGTCAAGTCTATTGGAGTTAAATGGGTTTATAAAACTAAGCTCAATGAAGACGGAGAGGTGGATAAATATAAAGTAAGATTGGTGGCCAAAAGGTATGCATAGTCCTATGGAGTGGACTATACTGAAGTGTTTGCTCAAGTAGCAAGACTAGATACAATTCGAAGTATTCTTGCTATGGATGCTAAATCTGATTGGGTAGTCTTCCAACTTGATGTCAAGAGTGCATTTCTGCACGGAGAACTCAAAGAAGATGTCTTTATCAATCAGCCGGAAGGATTCGAAAAGAAAAGGAGAGGAAGAGAAAGTTTACAAACTTAAGAAAGCATTGTATGACCTTAAGCAGGCGCCAAGAGCCTAGTATAGCAGAATTGAGGGTTACTTTGCACGAGAATCCTTTGAGAAATGCTCCACTGAAAACACATTGTTTACAAAATCAGAATGAGGTAAATTTATCATTATCAGTCTCTATGTAGATGATCTAATTTACACTAGGAATGACAGGAGTATGTGGGATGATTTTAAGAAATCAATGATGTTGGAGTTTGAGATGTCTGATGAAGTATTTTCTTGGAGTGGAGATGAAACATAGTTCAAATGGAATTTTCATTTGTCAGAGAAGGTATACACTAGAAGTTTTGGCCATGTTTAGTATGGAGGACTGCAACTCTGTCAGAAATCCCATCGTCCCTGGAACAAAGCTCCACAAGGATGAGAATGGTGTTAAGGTTGATGATACTCAGTTCAAGCAAGTAGTGGGAAGCCTCATGTATCTGATTGTTACAAGGCCAAACATAATGTATGGGGTTTGCTTGATAAGCACATATATGGCTAATCCTAAACTGTCACATTGGCTTGCAGCAAAAAGGATCTTAAGATATCTGAAGGGCACCACCGAGATGGGAATTTTCTACAAGAGAGGAGAAGACAATTTAAAGCTCATGTCTTACACCATCACTGATTATGCGGGAGACTTGGATGATCGAAAGAGTACATCTGGATTCGTATTCATGATGGCAAGTGGAGCAATCTCTTGGGTATCAAAGAAGCAATCGGTTGTTGCCCTCTCTACCACTAAGGTCGAATACATAGTTGCAGTTTCATGTGCGTGTCAGTGTGTCTGGCTCAGAAGGGTACTAGAACATATTGGTTTTGAAGAAAAGGAAGAAACAGTGATCATGTGTGACAACAATTTTACCATTCAGTTGTCTAAACACCCGGTCTATCATGGAAAGAGCAAACACATTAAAGTAAGGTTTCATTATCTAAGAGACTTAGTGCATGATGGAATTGTCAAGCTGTGTCACTGTGCTTCAGAAAATTAAGTTGTAGACATCTTCACAAAGTCATTGAAGTTGGAGCAGTTTGAGAAGCTTCGCCACATGCTTGGGGTTATTGATATCTCTGTAGTAAACTAAGCGGGATGAATTAGTTTAAGGGAGGGATTGTTATATGTTTTTCTGAGTTGAGTAAGTTGTTACTTGTGTTAAGTAACAGAGTCTTGTTTCAGTCAAATAAGTCTTATTCTTGTGGATGTTGTTGAGTAGTTTTAGCTAAGCTTGGTTCTACAATTTCGGTGTTTCAGTTTCATTTGTAAAGGCGATATAAAGCCAGTTTTAGTCATTGAATAAAGTATCCCTTCAGCTAAATGTCTTTTGATAACTTTTACATTATTCGCCTAGGAATGTCTTTTCCAAAGTGTTATTGAACAAAGTGTCAACTCAATTTAGAACCACCCAAATACTTGGAAGTGTTTCTCACATTTTCAGCTTACTGTTGCAACACTAGAAATAGTGTTTACCCCTGAATCAGAAGATAGTCTCAAGTTCAGTAAGACTAATAAACAAAAATCAAAGACAAGCTTGATGCACATGATTGAAAATCGTTTAAACTTTGATGAAGCATTATACTATACAGAGTACTCAATACAAATTAATTTTTCATTTTGAGAGATTTGGAGAAAACAGGTTTTCGAGAGAAGTCGAAACTCATTTTGAAATTATGACAAAAATCTGAAGTGTGACTTAACAAAGAGAACTTAAGAAGACTTTCTTTACAAATTTTAAAGTCAGTACTAGAAGGAATCAAGACAAACCCTGATCATGGTGAAGCAACGAAGATGAGGGTTCAGGGAGAATTCGCAGCTACGACAAAAGTACCGAAGTATCTAACTATCTATAGACTTTCCTTTCCTTTTCTCCAATAAAATCAATGAATTATTAAACACACCCTAGAACTTTCTACCAATTTTAAATATGACCATTCAATTGTTGAAATGGTCAATTTTTCCCCAAAGTAAAACCTTCTCTTCTTAAATGATCTCCAGGATCTTTTGTACAAGATTCTTCTTGTCTTTAAAATTAAAAGCCACACAAAGCTTGCCACTTGTTCACTATCCTCTTCATCCAAACATTCAACACAACTCCGTGATGGTCTAATCTGCTTCCTCCTCTCCTCCATACCCATCTGGGTTTCGTCTTCTTCTTCCTCAATTATATTGAAAGGTGAATGCTTTTTTATATTTCTAATTTTGCATTTTTTGTTTTGGTCAAAATATATAACGAAGTCAAAGACCAAGTAAAGCCTTTTTTCGGTTCCTCCTATTTAAAAATAAGATCGATGGTTCATAAAAAATTTCTCCGATTTTCTATTGTATGGATTCGTTTGGATTTCGATCATATTCAGGTCGTTGCACGTCGTTCGAAACCGATCATCATCATCATCATCATTCATTAGGGCTTTCAATTCCAAGAATTAATAGGAAATATCGATCATTGAGCATCGATTCAGGTCTTGGTCTGATTGTTACGCTTTCGGATAATCAGACATCAGAGCCTCCGACAAGATTAGTTATGGGATCTTCTGTTCCAAATTCGGACCGAAAGATCGTTACTGGACCTGGCGGTTATGTTCTTGAAGACGTTCCTCATTTCTCTGATTACTTCCCAGATTCTCCTGTAAGCTCTCTGGCTTTTAATATCAACTCATACGTGAATTCTGAGATAATGCGAGCGGGAAAAGTCTGAAACTTTACAATACTGGCTTTTCAAAGTTACCTTCTTTTTTATTTTATTTTTATATATCTGTAACAGTTTCTTTAAGTTCTGATGATCGATTTTGTGTCACGTGATACTTCAGACATATCCAAATCCATTGCAAGAAAACCCTGCTTACTCAGTTGTTAAGTAAGTTACCGTTTGCTTACTTACCTTGTGATTGATCAATAGCTTGTTCAATTCCGAGATGTTTACAGCTTCATAACTGATCAAATCAAATGTGTTTTCAGGCAGTATTTCGTCGATGATGATGACACGGTTCCTCAAAAGGTAAGTAAAATGATGTCTCTTTTAGCTATTGACACTCGTTTATTTGTATCTCTCGTTAGTGAAGATTTGGGTTCGCCCTTTTGCAGATAGTCGTTCATCCTGACAGTCCAAGGGGAATACATTTCCGCCGTGCAGGACCACGTCAAAGGGTATAACTCTGACTTTAATATCCATAGTGTCTGTGGTTGAGAAGTTGAGCGTTGATGGAAATTTTTGTTTACTCAGGTTTACTTTGAGTCGGCTGATGTTGTTGCTTGCATCGTTACGTGTGGTGGTCTGTGTCCTGGCATTAATACTGTGATCAGAGAGATAGTTTGTGGATTATCTTACATGTATGGTGTCACGAGAATCCTTGGAATTGATGTAAGTTCCATCGCTTTGGTTATTCGTTCCGCATTGCTCTCTGAAAGCAATTTATTAATCTTGAGTCAAGTATGGTTCCAGGGAGGTTACAGAGGATTTTATGCCAGAAACACAATCCATTTGGACATAAAAACCGTGAATGATATCCATAGAAGCGGAGGAACCATCCTCGGGACATCAAGAGGCGGTCACAACACCACCAAGATAGTAGATAGTATTCAAGATCGTGGGATTAACCAGGTATATATAATTGGTGGAGATGGATCACAGAAAGGAGCAGCTGCTATATTCGAGGTAGGCAGATCTTCTTCTCTTCAATACATTGGGTTGGCCATTACTTTAATGACTGTCTCTGCAGGAAATCAAGAAACGTGGGCTCAAAGTTACAGTTGCTGGAATCCCCAAAACAATCGACAATGACATTCCTGTAAATCTTTCTTCCTCAATGGTTTGACATTTTGATATTGTATCATAGTTTCTTATGGTTATTTGAGATGATAACTCTTTGTTCTTTGATAATACAGGTTATTGATAGATCATTTGGGTTTGACACAGCTGTAGAAGAGGCTCAACGTGCTATCAATGCAGCACATGTTGAAGCTACAAGCTTTGAGAATGGTATTGGTCTTGTGAAGTTAATGGGACGGTACAGCGGTAAACAGTTTCCCAAGACTAAGTAGTTTTCCACCACGTTTGGTCGAGCACTGGAGAGATGTTGACGTATTTTCAAGGATTTTTGCAGGATTCATTGCAATGTATGCAACCTTAGCCAGCAGAGATGTGGACTGTTGCTTGATCCCGGAATCTCCATTTTTTCTTGAAGGCCCAGGCGGCCTGTTTGAATTTATTGATAAACGGCTAAAGGAGAGTGGTCACATGGTAATTGTGATAGCAGAAGGCGCTGGACAAGATCTGTTGTCTGAAAGCGAAGAACAGTCCACAGAACTCAAAGATGCCTCTGGAAACAAACTTCTACAAGACATTGGCCTATGGATCTCTCAACGAATTAAGGTTAACATATTGATTGTTACTGGAAAACAGAGGATTTTCTTGAGATAAAGAAACGATAATAAGTTGTTTTCCTTTTATCTCTTCAGGATCACTTTGCCAAGAAGATGACCCTTAACCTCAAATACATCGGTATATATATCTTATGAGCTCTTGTTTTGCGGGTCTGCCTAAAATGATAGATAAAGAATTTGTTTTTATTTTGGTTTCTTTCAGATCCAACGTACATGATACGGGCTGTTCCAAGCAATGCAGCAGACAATGTATGCTGCACGCTATTAGCTCAAAGTGCGGTTCATGGAGTGATGGCTGGTTACAATGGCTTCACCGTTGGGCTTGTCAATGGCAGACATACTTACATTCCCTTTTATGTGAGTCTCAGAGAATCAAATTTCCAATTTTTAATCCTGTTTTAGGGTGTAATACCCATTGCAGATCAACCTGAGCATCTGTTACATATATTGACATGGGAGTCCTAATAACATGGTATAAACATTGTGTAGAGGATCACGGAGAAACATCACAAGGTGGTGATCACTGACAGAATGTGGGCGAGGCTTTTGTCTTCGACAAACCAGCCGAGTTTCATGAGGCACGACAAAAGCAAGTCAAACCAGTTGGCTGGTGAAGCAGGGACCATGAAGTGGTGAACATCTCTGTCTGAAAAGAATTTGTTTTGTGTTTTGATTTGGGGAGATCCTTGTTTGGAACTAAGGTTTCTTTATTTTGATAGAAGCTTTTCAAATTTTGATAGAAGCTTTTCAAAGAGTAAAACTGTGTTATCTCGCTTCAAGCAAAAAGAAGAGAGTAACCCCTTGTGAGAATAATGTAACTTTCTTGCTTTGATTTTACTCTTTACCAAATCTGTAATTTACGATGTGTAATTAAATCTGTCTGTACTCTTGTAATCAAAATGGTATATACTCTCATGTCTTCTCAATCACTTCTGTATGCATTTCAGACAATTTTTTGAAGGTCACACAACTCTGAATAACTTTACATGATTGAGAATGGAACCTGAATGAGGTAATGAATGAGTGATTTATGATGGAATCAAACTGCAGCTGGCTTCCCATCTTTTCTAGGATCACTAACTGCGGTGAGTAAGCCCTTGAGCCGTTTTGATTTCTTTCCAATTTTCCTTCCAGTTTGAAGAATCATCTCTGCTTCTTCTTTTTCTTCCTCGAAATTCTGAACAATAAGTTGAACAATAGCTCCCCCACTTGGTAGAGCCATGAGTTCATGTTTCCTCTCTGCCAAAAACATTTTAGTACCTTCTGCAACCCCTATGTCATCACCATTGATTGTGGTGAAGTTCTCATATTCAACAACATTCGGTATTAACTGCAACACCAACCAAAAAGCAAATGAGATTCATTTTGACTGTTAGTACAAATCAATATTGATGATTTAATCCTCAAGTAAAAGGGATTTTCTACCCTGTGGTAAACTCTGGCACTCTCTACAGCTTGTAAAGGTTTCATCTTTAAGACAAAGCAATTGAGGAACACTTCAATCACAGCCGGAATTATACGCATTCCACCACTTCCTCCAAGCACTGCCACCAACTCACCGTCCTGCAACACAAAAAACAATTACAGGTTTCCTTAATCTCATCTTTAGATTTGGTAGTATCATAGACGGCAAGAGATATTGAAGGTTTAAACCTTGGTAATAACAAGAGGTGTCATAGAAGACAATGGTCTCTTGTTTGGTTCAATGAAATTTGTAGGTGTTGGAGGAAGCATGTCAGGAGTGATTTCCGTTGGTACAGAGAAATCATCCATCTCATTGTTGAGTATAATTCCGGTGGAAGGTGATAAAACCCCAGCACCAAAAACATAATTCACGGTTGTGGTCATGGACACGGTGTTTCTATCCGCATCCACAATGCAGAAATGACTCGTCCCTTGGTCCCTCAGCTGGCTCCACCGGTTCAAATAGTACGTAGGTGGGAATGTCATATTGTCAAATATCCTTTTTCTAATTTCTTCCGCGTGAGTCCTTGAGAGCATTTGGTTCATAGTGTTAGTTATGTTAACGAACTCAGGGTCTCCAAGATCCATCCGAGCCGCAAACATATGTTTCATTGCTTCTATCAAACGGTGCAGCCCAAGATCCTGTCCTGAAGCAGTGTAAAGGTTTGAATAACTATCCAATATATTCAAAACCATCGTATAACCAACTGTTCCGCTCGAAGGAGGTGGCATTCCATGAATTGTATAACCCATAACATCAACCGACAATGCATCACTAACTCGAACTTTATAACTTCTTAGATCATCCATTGTAATGATCCCTCCTGCCTTTTTAACATCGTTAACAAGCTTCTCTCCAACTGTTCCATTGTAAAAAGCTCCCTGTCCTTGCTCAGATATCATCTCAAGACTCTGAGCTAGTTCAGGGTTATAGCAAATCTCACCAGGTTTCAAAACCTGTCCATTTCGTGAGAAAACATTTCTCAAACCAGGGTCTTTAAGTATCATCGAAGCGTGACTCGATATGGCTCGTCCTAGATACGGAGCCACCACAAAACCACCTCTAGCTAGCTCAATTGCTGGCCCAAAAAGTGGCTTCCATGGAAGACGACCATACCTTTTCCAAGCCTCGTAAAGTCCAGCTATCTCTCCAGGAACTCCCATTGACAATGCACCTTTGGATTTCGCATTTGCATCATTCTTATACATATCCTGAATCAATTCACAAGCCAACACACATTATATACATATACTTAACAAGTTAAAGTTAAAGAAAGAGTTTGAGGAAAAAGCTTTTTACTTTAGAAGCAGCTAAAGGAGCAGTTTCTCTCATGTCAAAAGCCTCAGCTTTGGAATCTTTCTGCGAGCTAACAATCAAAAAAGAACCACCACCGATTCCACTTGACATTGGATTAACAACACCGACACATAAAGTAGTAGCCACAGCAGCGTCCACAGCATGACCGCCTCTTCTGAGAACAGAAGCACCGATCTCAGAACACCGACCATCATCAGCCGCCACAACACCTTTCTCTGACTCAACCACATCACTGACAGTTCCATGGCTAAGAAAAAGACTCTGTTCTGTTCCTCGTCTTGACAACAGAATTCTTATGTTGTCGCTAAAGCTATAACCTTTGATTTTTCAGAAGAAAAAAAAGTCAACGGCTTTTCACTAGTCTAGTTAAAAAGATAATCATGGCATCTTTAATTAGTAAGTAAACTAGTATCGGATCATATAATTGTTCCTCGATTCTTGGAGTAAAAAAAGAAAAAAACCTGAGATTCCGGCCAAAATTAGAACTAGAAAAAGAGCAATCTTCAGATTTCGTCTCTGTTTTTTCTGCTGCTTTTTCTCTCTGGGAGATTCATGGTCGATGCTGAGAAGAGGATCCGCGATGATTGCGTGACCCATCTTCGATCTTTTCACCTTCAATCAACGAGGGAGATGAGAACAGAGAGTTAAAGGAGTCGCTGAAGAGTGTTTTTAGTTTTTGGTTTTATAAAGAAAAACAATTTATTTACTTTTTTGTGCGATTCCAAGTTGGTGTTTGTTTCATAGATAAGTAGCTGATTGGTAGTCTTATATAAATATTTCTTCTTTTTTTGTTGGTCAACAATATAAAATATCTATAAGAACATATTTTACGCACGCGACAGTGACTATAAAAGTTTGGTAGGTCGTTACGTTATCGCGCACTGATTCGAATCTTTATTCAAATGAAGAAACAAATAATATAACGCAACCAATCAATTTAATATTTATTGTGCATTTTCTTGGTCTTTTTATTATGTCGTTATTCTTATAATATAGATCATTACAGTTGTTAAACTTCAACATAAAGGTTTTTTTTAATACAAGGGATATCATTTGTTATGGACTAGCTAGATAGAATTACTTTAGAAACTAAAATGTTACAAATATATCATGTAACAATTTTGTTAGTAAATCCTGATGGATCATAATCATAATGAATTATACAAAAAAAAAAACTAAAAGTTTATAATAAATCAAATGTGTAAAAGTCAATATATAAATTTTCAGGAATATGGAACCAATATTTTTGGTCGAATATTTTGTTATAATAATTCAAATTCTTTTCTAGTGAATAGTTTCTACGAAATGAGATTTTGAGAAAGTTGAGAATTTTTTTATTGATTTTATATAAAATGTTTGTTATACTTTATATATATGACTAGGATTATATCTACTGAGATTTGATTTTTTTTTAACATGTGTTTATTTAAGTTCTTAGACCCGTATTTGTATTTTGAATATTTTTTGAAATTTTTTTTAGAAGTTTGATACCTAAACTAAAATTAACATGAATTAGATGAACCGAATACGACAAAATAACTCCAATAAATCATAAATCTATGTTTTTGAAAAATCGAACTAAATCCAAAAGTGCACCAAATCAAGAACCAAATCTATAAATCTATTAAATCTTTTAAAATTTTGAATTTTTATATAAAATACCTGAGTCTGAACTAGATATGTACTAAACCAAATTTTGTCTGAAAACTAATCTAGATCTTAAATCAAAAGAACAAAAATATCGTATTAGACGAACCAAACTCGACAAAATTCCAAAACGGGTCCTAAATATATGTACCCAAAAAATGAATCCAAAATCAAACCGGAATCGAATAAGTAACTAAATTTTGTATCCGATATATTTTTATTAAATTTTAGCTTTTTAGAGTTTTTTTTAATTAAATCTTTGTTTATATACAAATTTATAACAAAACCCAAAGTATTTATTTTATATTTAAACCCATTTAGGTTCTTAACTCCGTATTGATGTTTTGGAATATTGTTTTAGAGGCCTAAAACATGAACCAAAATCGATAAGATTAGAGAAATTGAAACCGAAACGAACCTTATAAAATATCTAAATGCCTCTTAAATCTATATACTTGATATATTTGTAACCGATATATTTGTTGTTAAATTTTTGTTTTGTAGAATTCTTTCTTTTAAATATTTATTAATTTATAATTTTATATAAAAAATTATAACAAAAGATATTTTATACCTATTTTTAAGGGTGGTTATGACCTTTAAATTAATTTTATTTTTAATTTTATAACACGACCTAAATGAAAGTGTATAAGGAAATAATGATGCATACTAAAAAATGATGTTCGTTAAACTTTCTAGGTAAACTTCATTAAAAAGTCAAACTTAGTCAATTGCAAAACTAACCCTTACTTTTCCGAGTATATTTCAGTTGAAGTCTGCAGAAGTAAATATGTTTCATAGATACTACTGCAGTCTTCAACTGAAGTCTACTATTGCTTAGTAGATTTCACTTTAAAATAGTTAATATTTGGTCAATTGCAAAACTAACCCATTTTATAGCATACTTCTCGTGAAGTCTACTTAAAAAATCAACATTTGGTCAATTGCAAAAACTAATCTAATGAAGTCTACGCATTTAAATAGTAGACTTCCTTTGCAGTTTATTCCTGTAACAGTAGACATCAATTGAAGTCTACTTTGCAATCTCACAGACTTCATAAGTAGACTTCAAATGATGTATCCAACGCTAATTTTGTAAAAATGTATTTTAAGCATGTCATTTTTTTTTACTATGTTTGTTTGATATTTATTTTGCTTATGTACAAGTTTAACATAATTACATATTATAGTAAAATATGTGTTAATTTTAGAAACAATGTAGGTCGTTAGCTTATATAAGTAGACTTCAAGGGAAGTCTACATATTATAGAGTAGACTTCAGTTGAAGTCTCAATTTTTTTGATTAATTAACTATATGTTTAGTTGTTTATCTTTAACTAATGTGGTTTGGATATGTTTATTTTCAGGTAATAGTTCAATTAGCTGTTGTTAATGGAGAATGGGGTATATAGACTACAAGTGATGTCTGTGTCGGTATGACTTCAAGTGAAGTCTGCAAAATTTCTATATGTCTTTGTATGTGAAGTCCACAAAGGAAATTTTCAAAAAATTCGGTATATAAATTTTGGATCTCCTATATCTCGAATAGACTTGTGCTATTTCTTTATTTCAACTTTTTATGCCAATTTTGTTTCAATAACTTAGTGAATTTTTTTAAAAAATGTTGTTTGAATATCTTAGTGATTTTCTTTTGACTTATAAAGTACTATTTCTAACTTACAATAGAAATTTCAAAACAAAGCAAAAGTATTATATAAGACTAATTATACAAGAATTGTGTTTCCCTTAAATGGAGTTTATGAAGCTAACTCATATATATTCTTACAAGTTGCAACATACATTATTAAGGTTAAAATCTAAACTCGATTTAATTGTTGGTTTAGCATAAATCGATTTAACTCAAAAGTTAAAATTTGAAAAGTAGACTTCACTCAAAGTGTCTGATGATGCAGATTTCACGTGAAATCTTCTTACAAAATAGACTTCAGTTTGAAGTCTTCACATGGTTCAACTCAGCTTGGCTTTGATGATATGCTTCAGTACATCAAATAGCAAGCAAAATAGCATACACATTTTAGATTAATGACATCTACTCCACCATGAACAACCTGCTTAGAAGAGAAGAAGGCATATTTAGATGATAAAAACAAGCAAAGCTTTGATGAAAGTAAAACAATTCAGCAAGAGAGATCATTATCTCATATTTATGGTTTATCTAATTTGGTATACATGATTAATGTCATGAACACATCAACTACAAAGCCTCCAAAAAAACTAGTACAGAGCTTTATAAGTATCAATCCTTAAATAAATCTAGCTGCGATTAGAAGAGAAAATAATGAATATATATAATACAATTCCAAAAAGAGAAAGAGCTACAAAAACCACAAAAACAACCACCATTAATCGCTTGACAACCACCATTAAAAGAATCAAACATAAGTCACTTAGCTAGAATATGAGCTAAGTACAATATATCGATTGCTCCGTTTGGAGTTGACTTACATGTATACATGTGAACAAGTATTACATACAACACACTCTTCTTAATGTTGCTTTTGTAATAACAAGAGCATAAGAAAATATATCATTTGTTTCATTACCAAAAACCAAATCAAACATTAAAAACAAGGGTCGTAATTTTTAATCCTAAATAAACTCCCAACCAAGCTAGAATCACAACCTCAATAGGATCTGATTCACACCTTGAATTGCTTAATCTTCTCGAACAAGACTCATCTAGTCTATACCAAACAAAAAAGACATATATGTAAGAAAATAAAAATAAAAGAAGTCAAGTTAACAAAAGAATATCAGATCCATGGGATTAGATCATTACAAAAAGCAAAATCACCACAAAATCTTACAAATCTAACTCCACTAACTCGCTTTAGTTGATATAGATCCATGAGATCTGTATATTAAACAAATCTTAGAAACCTTAGATGTAAATAAAACAAATCTTACTTATAAATCAAACAAATCTTACATCTTAGATAAAGAAATCAAATCTTATATTTTTATAATCTGTTTCACCTACAAAAAAAAAAGAAACGGAAAAAAGATGTGAGTAAAAAAAGAAGATGAACACGAGAGAAAAATACATTTCATCGTCGATAGAAATAAGCTACCGTCGTGACAATTATCATTGGTCCTGAACATGAAGAAGAAGAATATGTGAGTCGCCAGCAGTAGGAGAAGACAGACAGAGAGTCACCGGAAAAACCTGCAAAAATGGAAAAGAGTGAGAAGAAGATAACCGAAGAAGATGGACAATAGAGGAGAAATTTATCGGAGAGAAGGTTGATGGCCGCCGCCGACGAAGATGAAGGTTGGAGCCACCGACACAAAAGGAGAGGAGAATCACGATGGAGAAGGAGATAAATTGGCTAGGTTCTTTCTTCTCTTGGTAAAAATGCCTTTTTATATCTAGATAAAATTTCTAAACCAAAATAAAATCAATTAGAAACAGATTTCATTTAAGGAGCAGACTTCGAACTGAAGTCTACTTTGAAAGCAGAATTCAATTGAAGTCTGCTTTCAAAGTAGACTTTAGTTCGAAGTCTGCTCTTTAACTGAATTATATACCAAATAGAATGTGGTTTAATTTTTGTCTCCATCCAGTCCTTTAATTAAGAAACTAACATACTAGTTTTGGTCAAATTCAAATGATTTAGTATAATTAACACAGTTAAACTTTTAATTAGTTTTGCTCAATTTAATTTAATTTTAAAATTTAGATAAACTAAAAATCTATTTTGTATATAATTTGGTTAAGTTCGGTTTACAAAGTATATTTCAAATGAAGTCTACTTACAAAATTGACTACAAATAAAGTTTGCTTACTAAGTAGACTTCAATATAATATAAACCCTAAAATGCAAAATCGAATAATTTCTATTTTATAACTTCACTATTATAATGGGTTAGTTTTAGAATTGATTTAAAAAAAGAAATTAGATTTTGCATTTAAAATCAAATTTTGAATTAGTTTTAGCAATTATCCCTAAAATCTTTATACTAATTCACCATTTTAGCTTCGCTAGAAAATAACCCATGGCTAAAAAATACCAACATGATAAATATTAGAACTAACATAAAAAAAAAAAGAGTATTTAACATACTATAAAAATGTACAAAAATATGTACCAAAAGTACCATACATATATGTAATATTTAATGTTTTTGTTAAAATAGAACAGCAGGATAAGTTTGTTTAATACCTTGTTGATAAGGGTAATATAGTCAGGCTTTACTTGTTCGAGATCTACATGAACTTTACGCTTGCTGTATAGATCATATTTGCTGCAACATCGTCAATTTTCATGTTAGAATATTAACTAAGGAATTATCCCTTTTTTAATAAAGTAGTGAAATAGCTTTACTTGAAAATATGAAGCCATTTGAGACTCTTTTTGTCTTCATTAATTGTTCATCAAGTGTCTACGTAGGCCCATGCCTTGTGTAGTGCTGCAAATTTCCATTATATATTTAGTAATGAGAGTG
>JAKUCM010000161.1:0-24450 GCA_023374145.1 Lepidium sativum | reverse complement strand
GAAAATCAAGGAAATGAGGAATCTGATGAAGAACTAGGATCAGAAGATCCTCAGACATTACAAAGAAGCTATCACCTAGCTAGAGACAGAGAAAGAAGGTTGAATGTTAAACCTGAAGAAGAAGAAGAGAAGAAGAGAAAAGGAGAATTGGTTAAAGGCAACAGATGAGGAGATGGAATCTATGTTAAAGAATTCTACTTGGAAACTCATTGAAAGACCAGAAGGACAGAGGACCATTGGAAGTAAATGGGTGTTTAAGCGAAAACTTGGGATTCCTGGAGTAGAAAACCCTAGGTTTAAAGTGAGACTTGTGCCAAAAGGGTATTCACAAATAGAAGGAGTTGATTACCACAAAGTTTTCTCTCCAGTGGTAAAGCATACTACTATAAGACTTATCTTATCTATAGTGGTAAATATGGACTTTGAGTTGGAACAACTAGACGTGAAAACTACTTTTCTACATGGTTTTTTGGATGAAAGGATTCTAATGGAACAACTTGAAGGGTATTCTTAAAGGGAACAGAGTCTGCTTACTACAGAAATCTCTGTATGGTCTTAAACAGTCACCTAGACAATGGAATTTGCGGTTTAATCAGTTTATGAAGGCTACAAAGTTTTCAAGAAGTCAGCTAGATAGTTGTGTCTACACGAGATCCTATGGTCAAGGTAATTTAATCTATTGTTGTTGTATGTTGATGATATGTTGATTGCAGCAGAAGATATGAAAGAAATACAGAAGGTTAAAGATTTGTTAAGTGATGAGTTTGACATGAAAGACCTAGGATCAGCAAAAAGGATCCTAGGCATGGATATTATCAGAAACAGAGCTTAAGGAACTCTACATTTATCTTAGGAAACTTATATTAAGAAAGTTTTAAGAATGTTTTTTAATGGTGATTTAAAGACAGTTCAGACACCCATAGGGTGTCAATTCAAGCCAAAAAGCACTCAAGAAGAAGATAAAGAAAATGCAGAAAGAGAAATGAGAGGTGTACCTTACTCCAATGTTGTGGGGAGTCTTATGTACGCGATGATCGGAACTACACCTGATATAGCCCATGGAGTTGGTATGGTGAGTTGTTTTATGAGTGCACCTAACAGGGAACACTGGAAAATGGTTAGATGGATTCTAAAATATCTAAGAGGAAGTTTTGCTCATCATTTAACATTTAAAAAGGCTAAGGATTTCAAGATTGAAGGATTTTGTGATAGCGATTACGCTACTGACCTGGATCGGAGGAGATCTGCCACCGGATATGCATTTCAGGTCGGAGGTAACACCGTGAGCTGGCGGTCAGGCCTGCAATCAATAGTGGCTTTATCAACCATCGAAAGCAGAATATATGGCCTTAAACAGAAGCTACAAAAGAAGTTTTATGGCTTAAACGTATTACATGTGAACTAGGGTTTCCTCATGAGAAGGTGGAGCTCTTCTGCGATTCGCAAAGTGCGATATGTCTTACGAAGAACAGCGTGTTCCACAGAGAGGACTAAGCACATCCAAGCTCGGTACTTCTTTCTCTGAGATGTGATGGAAGAAGGGGATCTCTTGATATCGAAGATCGATACCAAGGTTAATTTGGCTGACATCTTGACGAAACCGGTCTCAGTGGAGAAGTTTGAAGAAGCAAGAAGTCGTCTGAGGATTCTCAGAGACTGCAACTAGTTCATCGTTTTTGGACTAGGGTTCTGACATGGGTCGTGTCGGGTAGAAAAGGGAAAGTGAATCGGTTCAGATTCTCTTTTGCACGAGTGATACGCGTCGAGGTGGAGAATGTGATACGACGCGTATCTTCTGGGCCGGGAGCTGAAGGTTTTTTGGAATGTTTTATGTTTTGCATCGAGGCCCATGTCTTTGTTTCTGTTCTTTGCTCTGAAAAAGGCCCAGGTCCACTGTGTGTTTTTGGTAAGTCAAGGAGAGAGTTGCAGAAGGTGTTGCAGTTCGATGACCTACAAAAGAGAGGCATGAGATCATGGTCAAAGATAGTAGAGTGGTGTGAGAGATCAAGTGACAATGGGAAATGGGTTAGAGAGAGTGTGAGTTTATCTTCTTCAAGTTCTTCTTCTTTGCTCGGGTTTGAAATCTCTAATACTGTTATTGTTGGGTTCTTGTATATTGTATCAACTATTCGTGAAAATATAATCCCTTGAGAGCTGGATTTTAGCTCTCCAAGACGTACCTTGGCAAGTTTATGCCTTGGGAACTTGTATCTCCTTGTCTTGACTTCTTTTTCCTTTCGTCTTCCAAATTTTCTTAACCTGCAAAAAGAAACACAAGTGAGCATTAGTTTCAGATCCTTGAAAATTCACTACAAATAAACTATGCATATAACATTGATTCTCAAACTTAGTTACATTTTATAGAACAAAATAGGTTAAATACATAAGTTTTTTAAACTAACCTAACAATCGAGTTAACCATTAAATGTGTATACTTAGTAATTTAAGTTTAAACCATGATTATTTCATAATTCTTAAAGTGTTAGATCATAAAAGTTGTTATCAGATCTCACATAGATCTATCGACCTTCACGATTATGTTGGTAGGAATACAAATTATCGACGCAAAGATTCTCATTGGCCGGTCTGAGAAAAAGTTTTAGGCACTTAACAAAATGACACAAACAATGTGTACCATTACTGCCATGTCTTTAAGTTATGGAGTTATGGTAATATTCGTAGCTGTATAATTTGAGCAAAACAGACCCATATATCGTAGTAACTAAGTACCTACTCATACTTACTAGGATGCCAAACAAGAGTACTATTTGTTTGGCATCTTAGGAAGTAGGATATGGAAATTTTTCATTACATTTTTAATATTTTACAAAAGTTATACATACGCATTTTCTATAAACAGTAGTTATTGATGAGTTATAAAAAAGTTTTTGTCTACATTGGAAAATCACAGAAAAGTCACGAAAATGCCTAAATAACCACACACAAAAACTCAGTCACGATTATATTACCATGGAAAATATCGACAAAAGTAATTAGTTATGATCATAGTCATGATCCTATAACCACAAAACTGTCATAGTGTCATGTAAATATTTACAGACACACAAGCTCTGAATAAGTGTTCAGTGAGGGTCATTCATGAACTCATGATGTTGGTAATAACAGCATTGACAATTTTACATTAACACTACAAGAAATATGGTCCAAAACCGACCACGGTATTGACCGCAAATACGCTGTCGGAAATTTCCGACAACTCCACAACCATAATTGACCGGAGTTTTAAAAATTAAAAAGGAGGTCAAAAACGGTGGGAACTTTCCGACCACTTCCTACGACTTGCCGTTTCCCACCGTTTTTGACCGTAAACCAGTGTAAAATAACCACGTTACGCACATGTACATGTCTTTGTTGCGGAAAAGCAAGTAGGTGAGGTGTATAATTAGGTGTACCCGTCAATAGCCGTCGGAAATGTGCACTATATATGATCGCCAATCTTCTTTCATTTTCACCATCTTCACTTAAAACACACAAACAAACATAATGGCAAATATACGGTTTCGTGCATGGATGGATCAAGAAAGAAATGATCCAGAAACAGGATTACTTACGTACGAGTACGCAGAAGGACTAAAACAATTTATGGAATTCGCCGGAAATCAAAGGCTGAAGCTAGAAACCGGTAAGATGTACTGCCCTTGTACAAAATGTCGTAATATGAGATTTATTACTGTGAAACAAGTATGGGTTCATCTATATAGTAGAGGTTTTATTCATGGCTATAAAGTATGGTACTGTCATGGGGAGGACGCATCTATGGTTAACTTTGCTAGTACAAGTGAACATAATGATGTTGGTTTAGGGGTGGAATCAAATGTTAATGAAATAGTTGAACCAATGGGTAATGTGGGTAGTAGTCGTGGACATAGCGAAGGTTGTTTGGGTGGTAGAGGAACTGTAGAGGTGGAGAACAATAGTGGGTTATTTCAAATGGTGAACGAATCATTTAGAGAGAATATCCCAACATTCAAGGAGGGAAGGAATAGAGGTGAAGTACCTAACTTTGAAGCCCAAAGATTCTATGATATGTTGGAGGCAGCGAAGAAGCCATTATATAGTGGTTGTGACGACAACGTATCTCCGTTATCAACTGCAACTGACTTGATGAATATCAAGACAGATTACAATTTAGCGGAGACATGCGTAGATGCCATAGCTAGTTTATTTAGGAGGAGTCTCCCACAAGATAATATTGCTCCTGGTTCTTACACCGAGGTACAGAAATTGGTTGCAGGCCTTGGATTGCCATATGAAATGATAGATGTTTGTATAGATAACTGTATGATTTATTGGAGGGCGGATTCAGATGCACTCCAATGTCGTTACTATCGTAAACCTCGGTATGTAGGAAGTAGTGGTGAAGGACGGGTCCCATACAAGCGAATGTGGTATTTACCTCTAGCAGATAGGTTGAAGAGGTTATATCAGTCAGAACGTACAGCAGCTGCAATGAGATGGCATGGGGAGCATAATTCACATGGGGAGATCGCACACCCATCGGATGCTAAGGCGTGGAAACATTTTCAATCTAAATATCCCGATTTTGCTGGGGAAAATAGGAATGTATATCTCGGGTTAAGTACAGATGGGTTTAGTCCGTTTGGGAAACACGGGAGGCAATATTCAGTATGGCCAGTCATTGTTACACCCTATAATTTACCACCATCGCTGTGTATGAAGTCAGAGTTCTTATTCTTAACAGTCCTTGTTCCTGGACCAGAGCATCCACGAAGATCACTTGATATATTTTTACAGCCACTCATTTACGAGCTTAATCAGTTGTGGGACTCTGGGGTAGATGCATATGATGTGTCATGTGGGATAAATTTTAAGATGAAAGCAGTTCTTATGTGGACTATTAGTGATTACCCTGCTTATGGAATGTTATCTGGGTGGACAACACATGGGAGACTTTCATGTCCGTGGTGTCAAGATAATACGGAGGCGTTCCAATTGAAACATGGGAGAAAGACATCTTGGTTTGACTGTCATCGGCGATTTCTTCATAAAGAACATCCATATCGGAAAAGCACGACACTATTTACACGCAACCGGAAAGTAATGTATGGTGCACCGCCGGAACCAGATGGACAAGCGATCTTAAACCAACTTAGAGATTTTGGTGCTGAGCGAACTGTTGATTGTGGTGGAAATGGTCATTCTCCGGTAGACGGCGTAGGGGAGTATCACAACTGGCACAAAAAGAGTATTTTTTGGGATTTGCCGTACTGGAGAAATCACATTCTACGACACTGTTTAGACGTCATGCACATTGAGAAAAATTTCTTTGAGAATATAATAAATACGGTCATGAGCGTGCCGGAGAAAACGAAAGACAATATGAAATCTAGACTAGACTTACCCGAAATTTGTGATAGAAGATCACTTCATATACGCGGGGAACAATAAAGTTGGCCCAATTCCTATATTCAGATTGGATGCCGGTAAAAAGGTATGACACATTTGTAGAGTACAATAATAATAACTATATAATTAATTTCTCAAAGTAAACGTAAGTTGTTGCGATATAGGAAATATTCTTCGATTGGATAAAACACGATGTGAAATTTCATGATGGATACGCATCAAATTTGAGCAATTGTGTTGATAGTTCGGAAGGAAAATTTTTCGGGATAAAAAGTCATGATTGTCATGTGGTCATGCAACGTCTTTTTCCTTTTGCATTCAGCTATCTATTACCAAGGAATGTACACGCATCGATAGCAGGTATACATGTGAAACCTTATAACAACATGAAAGTTGTTGTTAATAACATAACATGTAAACTTTTTTTTCTTACTAATTCAGGTATAGGGGCTTTTTTCGCGACCTTTGTGCGCGGACCCTGACTACAGAAGGAATAAAGAGTTTGCATGAAAAAATTCCTGTTATTTTGTGTAATCTAGAAAAGATATTTCCACCATCGTTTTTCGATGTTATGGAACATCTTCCAGTCCATCTCCCTAGAGAAGCTGGTAATTATAATGCAAAAAATCTTTATGCCTATTAATAGATTGTATAAAATTATTTTTGACTCTATTTGTTTTGGTGTAGAGCTGGGAGGGCCAGTTCAGTATAGATGGATGTATCCATTTGAACGATACATGTTCAAACTAAAGAAAAAAGTTAAAAACCTTAGCAGGGTGGAAGGTTCAATTGTTGCACAACGCATCAACGAAGGTCGTGGTCACCTACCAAAGCTCGATCCAACATCTGGAGGTCCTTGGTAAGTTTGTAATTAACTTTCATATTTAATTCCATTTCTTTTTACAATAGCCAAATGTTTTATATTTTTTGTAGGTTTCGGTACGACAAGGGGATTAGAAAATCAATTTTGCGGATGATCCATCATCAGCTCCCCTTTGCGTATCCTAAATACAAGGATTTCCCGCAAGCATTGAAGGAAAGTTGGTTCAAACAGTTCACGGTAATGTATATTTACCTTCTCGTGCATTTAAATATTTTTAATTATATTAATGCTTTTTAATTAGTCATATTATTGTTTTGTAGCAAGACTACAATTGGAAAGTTGCGTTGACTCCCCGTGTCCGAGAGGAGTTTGACAAGCAGTGTAGCACCTCGTACAAGAACAACATACACGAGTGGAAGAAGTTCTGGAAAGGCGGAAAAGGCGAGGTTCCTATACATTGCAATCCAGAACGCTTTAGAGAGTTCATCCTATACTGGGAGCGCGAGGAAACCCAAAAGGTGGCGACTAGAAACACTACCAATCGGAGGAGCGATCGCGGAGGATTTGGCATCGCTACCCACAACAATGGTGCTCAGACTTATGAGCAACGATCCCGCATTCTGGTACGTCTATTGTTATTTCATTTTTTTAATACTTACAACCTTTATTTATTTTTACTAATATTTATACTAAATTTTTTACTAAG
Organism: Lepidium sativum; assembly: GCA_023374145.1. NCBI lineage: Eukaryota > Viridiplantae > Streptophyta > Magnoliopsida > Brassicales > Brassicaceae > Lepidium > Lepidium sativum. Next base: position 17,533 of record JAKUCM010000161.1, on the reverse strand, counting down.
GCTTCACAACTTGGCGAAGAACCTGATTTGTTCTTACTCATGGAGGATACCCACACTAACAAGAAGACAAATGTGGTGGAGGACAAGAAGGTCCTCGACGTCCTCGCGAAAGTCAGGCGAAAGCGGGACGACATCCTCACCCAGCGCAGTCAAGCAGGTGAAGGAAGCTCTTCTCAATTATCCCGAGAAGAAATAGACCAACTTGTTATTGAGGTATTTTAAATATTTAATAAAATTTCATATTTTATTTCTTTTTACTTCGTAATAAAATTTTGTTTTTTCAGTCTACTCCTCGTACAAAGGGTCGTCCCTTCGGCCTTGGGAACTTGGTTACCTCTGACGGATTCTCTACCCGTGTCCCGCAAAGCCATTTATCACAGCAAGAGCGGGAAGAGCTGACTCAGCTACGAGAAAAGCAGGAAGTCATGGAGCGTCAGCTTGCGGAAAACAATGCCAGAGTTCAGGACTTTGAGAGGATGCAGAAGGAACAGATGGCCGAACTAGCAAAATTCCAAGCTATTTTCCAGAGTTTCTCGGCCCTGGGGAATTCTCTTTCAGATTCTCCTCCAGGGAACTAGTTTGACATTATAAAAACAATCGTGTAAATATTTCGTTTCTCGTACTAACATTTCCGGATTTTGTAAATATTTTTTTTAATTCTTCCTACATTTTAAAATTTATAATTTCGAATTTATTTTAAAAATTTTAAAATTAAAAATTAAAAATTAATAGTAAAACTTTACTAAAAACGCGGGAAAAAATAACATTGGTAGTCGGTCGGTAGTGGTCGGTAATAACCGACATCTACCGACTACGCTCGTGTCCAACCGTTATCGACAGCTCCTCAGAGTGGTCGGAAGTGGTCGGTATAGACCAACGGCTACTGACGGGTATTACCGACCAAACCCTTCCGCCATAAACCGACCTTTACTGACGCAGACTTTGTAGAAGGAAATTACCGACCGTCCTTTCCGACTCTAACCGACCAAGACGAACCGACCACTGCTGACAGGTTCCTTGTAGTGGAAAATTACCGACCGTTTTTGACACAATTTTGCTTTCCGACCATCTCAAACCTACAACCTATAAGCTGTCAATAGTGGTCGGAAATGGCCTTTTTCCTACCACTATTGACGGGTTCGACCGTCAGATTGGCCTTCCCATTCTTGTAGTGTAATACTATAATATGAATGCAAGAATTAATAATTATCTCATTGCACAAAGTATCTCCAAATAATTTTTTCATATATAGATAGAGAAAGGAAGAAAAAAAAGAAGTCAAAATTTATATATGTAGATAAGGGAAAATAAAATAACAAATATTTAGTAATAATGTAAATATAAATTATAATTAAACAAGTTGGGTCCTCTTCACATCATTCTTAAACTCTATAAATACCAAATCTTCTCATCGTATTCATTCATCCCTCTTTCTTAAACACTCAATAGTCCTTAAACCAATCCTTAGAAAAAGAATGGCTTCAAAGAACTCATCGTCTCTGACTCTTTTCTTTGCTCTTAACATTCTCTTTTTTCACCTTTACCGCTGCAACTAATTGTGGCTGCAACCCAAGTCCTAAGGTCCCAAGTCCTAGGGTCCCAAGCCCTTCGGTGCCAAGTCCCTACGGTTTCCAAATCCTACGGTTCCAAGTCCTATGGTACCAAGCCCTACGGTACCAAGTCCTACGCTACCAAGTCCATCAGTCCCAAGTCCTAACCCTAGGCCGGTTACACCTCCGAGCACCCCTGGCTCTTCTGGAAACTCATGTCCCATTGATGCTCTAAAGCTCGGTGTATGTGCAAATGTCCTAAGCAGTTTACTCAACATACAATTAGGTCAGACATCATCTCAACAATGCTGCTCACTCATTCAAGGAGTGGCTGACCTCGACGCTGCGATTTGTCTCTGCACTGCTCTTAGGGCTAATGTTCTTGGTATCAACCTTAACGTTCCAATCTCTCTTAGTGTTCTTCTCAATGCTTGCAACAAAAAGCTTCCATCTGGTTTCCAATGTGCTTAAACGATATTACCTATGCATACGACTCGTGCATATATACAGTTTCCTCTTTAAAGATTTTACACTTTGAATAAATGCATGTAAACTAGAGTTTATAATGTTAAAAATATAATATGTTTTAAGTGATATAATAAATGTTTGAGAGTTTTATAGTATTTTTGTTTACGTTCCCCCGCCTTCATGCATTACTCTATATGTATTCTCAACATGTTTAATGAAAGAGATAATTATAACCAAAGTCGCAAGAAATTTTAATAGAAAAATTAGTTATAACAATTTTTTTCCAACCATTTTAAGTAACAATTGTATTTCATATCGATAAGACTTGATTTATATCTCTACCACATCTCTAAAACCTCCTATTATCTATACACGTAGTGGAGTGGAATCATAATCTGGATAAATAGTTATTAGTCGAGACATTTAAACATCATAATAAAAAGAAGTCGATTTTTTTAAGTAACAGTTTAAAAATATATTTAGGTTTAAAATCTCAAAACCAAAAAAAAAACATCTTATTTTGATATCTGATATATAAGTTGGTCTCTCTTCGTAAACTTCTAAGAGAGCCTATAAATACAAACACCTTCTCTTAAACACATTCAGTAATCCTTAAAACACTAAATCTCTCTTTGGAAAAAAGAATGGCTTCAAAGAACTCATTCTCTCTCGCTCTTTTCTTTGCTCTCAACATCCTCTTTTCCACCTTGACCGCCGCAACTGATTGTGGCTACACTCCATGTCCTTTGGTCCCAAGTCCTTCGGTTCCATGTCCTTCGGTTCCATGTCCTTCAGTTCCATGTCCTTCGGTCCCATGTCCTTCGGTTCCATGTCCTTCGGTTCCATGTCCTTCAGTCCCAATTCCTAACCCTGGGCCGGTCAAACCTCCTATCACTCCTGTCTCTTCTGCATACTGTCCTATTGATACTTTGAAACTCGGTATATGTGCAGACGTCCTAAACAATATTCTAAATATACAATTGGGTCAGCCATCTTCTCAACCATGCTGCTCGCTCATCCATGGTTTAATTGACCTTGACGCTGCGTTTTGTTTCTGCACTGCCCTTAAAGCTAACATTCTAGGCATGAACATTGACATTCCTATATCTCTAAGTGTTCTTCTCAACTTTTGTAAAAGAAAGGTTCCATATGGTTTCGAATGTGCTTGAAAGATTCTCATCTATGTGCGTACACGATTTCCTATTACAATTTGAATAGCGTGTAAGCTAAAGTTTGTGTTTAAATCTTAGTTTGTTAAAAGTGAAACAATAAAAGTGTGAAAGCTTTCTAGTTTTTTTTCTTTGCTAAACGTTCCCATCAAGGGCTTGTACATTGTGTAGCAACTTATACCTATTTTCACTCGTTTTAATGCTTTTTTTTCTTAACTTGAGAGATGATTTCAACAAAACAACTTTGATTTGTTGTTTACTTGTCATATTGATCTGACGATAACAAATGATCTTAAGAATAGTCTTAGTATTCCTTTTTTGTCAATATATAAACTTCTATTAAGCAAAGGATGATAATAGCCAAAGCGCTGGAATAGAGTAGGTTTATAGAACTCTAACACTTAGCGTAAGGGAATCATGGTTTAACTATTACATTTTGCTTTTCAACAAAGAAAAATACTTGAACTATGTATTTGAACTCTAACACTTAGCGTAAGGGACCAAACTATGACACATTACATGACTACATACATGAACTAAGATAATATATTGTTTCCTACATAAAATATGGCCTAATTACAACTAAATTATAACTAAGAGCCCTCCATTGTAATTTCGGAAATTTAATTCATGACATCTAATTCTTTTAATCAATAAAATTATATTTTTTTAATTTCAGCCAGATCTATAGTAAACCTTTGCATAACTAAAAATCGACAAACATTTTTGACTAATTATACGCACACAATTTTTATTTTGATCATTTTAAAAATATATATAATTCTAAGGTGATCGAATTCATATTTGAAAATAAATAGTTGTAGCAAATATACACTTTAGATAGTTGATTATATACACGAGTTTAAATGTGAAAACTGATATAATATAAGGAAAATTATTTGTATAACCAATTGTAATTTCCTGATTTTTATTTATATAACCAAATGTATTTTCTGGGTTTTTAGTTTTACATTGGTTAATAAATTTGGTTGATTAAAAGAATTAAGTTTGTGTATATTACTATATATTACTTAATAATTCATGAAATGATATACTTTCTTAGTTCATGTACTTAAATCAAGTAATAGTTGATAGTTTGTGTAGCTCACAGACATTTTTTCTTTTGACAATTGGATTTAAAAAATCTATTCCATCACCAAATTTCACACCTTAAATTTTTCTATTTCATTTATAATGGAAAATAATCAAACACCAGTGTGGATTTGTAAAAATAGCACTATGTACCACTGACCCATATGTCGTTAGTAATTTTAATTACTTTAAAACATAATTTTCACAATTGTTATTTTGTCAACTTTCAATAATCATACAACTTAACTAAATTTAGGAATCATTATGTAAACATCCATAAATAAGTCTAAATTATCTTTTGAAATATCGTTTTTAAATGTCCAATTTAATGTAATTGGCTCTTATTTTAATGGCAGACGGTAAGACCACATAAGACAGTTCATTTGCACAATCAGGGATCGAGTTTCCCCGCCTATATTATATAGGAATTTGGTTATTGGGTCGGCCAGTTATGCTCCAATATAATTTGCCGTTGACAAAAAAATAATGTCCAATCTAATTAATTGGTTTTAAATAAAGTATTGATCGGTAGTAGCATATCGGTTGTAAATGATACTTTCAATACTACCGAGTACTGATCAAAATTTTAGAAGAAGTATGTGGAAGATCTTACTTACCACATTTGTGAAAGATAAGTATAAAAAATATCTAGAAGTGAAGTGAACGAATGCCAAGTACAAAAGGTATTAAATAGCTGCCCAATCAAATTAGATGCCCTCTTTAACAGTTTACTTGTTTTTTGTTTCTTTAGAAGAAATTCGAAACATTATATCTTTATCGTTGAAAACTACTGTATTTCTTTAAGGTCAAATGTTTTTATCCACATTAGGAAATAGCAAACCAGCTTTTTCCGGAAAGAAAATACCAATCATATATATCTTACTCGAATTGTCTATAATATAATGTCATATCATATTACAAGTCCATGAAATTAAAATATCAACAAGTAAGAATTTACGTCATTGTGACTTTATTTGGAACCACTAATAATATTTGAGTAGAACAAAGATGTGTGCTTCTGTTTTGACCACAAATCGTGAAGTCGCCTTCACTTGGAAATTATTATGATCGTCAACATTTAACATAAGACTATACTCATTAATGACGAACATTTATAGATCGACAATCTTATAACATCGATTTGAACTATACTTGTACTGGGCATCAAAACCTAAACCAACATACGGAACTGAGAAAATAACTATTTCCTTTCAATATTAAGATAAATACGGTCTTTTGCTTGGTTTGATTTTTAACCGAAAAGTGAACCTATTATTTTTGATTACAAGTAATTATATATTTTTTTGAATATTTTATTGTCAATATTAGAACACAACTGATCGGTCCATTAGTCAATTTTTTACATAATATATACAGCAGGACTCGGTCCGTGCATGTGCAAATGCACCTACTTTTAGTGGACTTACCATCTACCACTAGTTTAAAGGCCACCTGCCTTTTTGAATATCTAGCTACAGATTTATCTTTAACTGCGAGACGTATAACAAAGTTTTTATAGTTTTTTATTTATAAATAAAACTTTTAGATCTTAATACTATTAGTCAGAAATGCATACAGTTGCAAATAGTTTTTAGTCTAGTGATAGGATATAAGTTCATAAAATGTATTTGCACATTCAATGATCGAACTTTATGTAAGATTTTGGTTGAATTGGCCGGTTGTAGTTTAATGTTGACAAAAAAAACAAACAGTTTTGTATTCGTCAAAATGCAATAGCTTCATTATATTGAACTAAATACAAATAGATCACAGCGAAATTTGTTCAAATGTTGGAACCACAGTACTCTCTCTCAGTGTTAACCTTTACAATGAGCTTCTACAAAAAATTCTTTATATAAATGACCCTTTTCAAGTTATAACATACATCATTACAAAAAAAATGAAAAAAAGAATATTATATTTCATCTTTGATATGCTTCTTTCGATCAATGGAGTTCTCAAACCGAAAGAAAGCTCTGTTCATTGTTGAGAGACGTCTTTCGTACACCGAAGAAAGCACAAGCTTAACTTCATCCTTAGCCCTAAACCGTAAGAATATTAGATCAGGATTCTATAGTTTCTTAATGCTATCAACCATTTTAAGAGCATCACAATCTTTGATGCATATTGTAATACCTCAGCTTAAGCACAATCTGTAATCTCTTCGATGAACTCCCCAAATATGTTGGGGCAATCATCCCAACTCTTCTGGTCTCGTGCTTCCCAATAACCGCCTGTATATTTGTAGCCTTTGCTCTCACCTTGTGGCTCGAACCATCTTGGTCTCCACCCACTTTCCTGAATCTTCTGTGACTGCAGAAGCAATAGAGATTTGCAGTTTATAAAACATAAAGAGGTTTCATGAGTTCATGGACCAGAGAATTATAGTTGAAAAATTCAGTGTACCATTCTTTGTCTTCTCTCTAATCGTTGTTTCTCTTCATTTGCCTTTTCATATTCACCGTTTTCCAAGTGCCGTTGATCTGGCCGGAGCCTAGAATCTGTTGGAGGGAGCTTTTCCTTAACCCAAATGGACAAAATTATGACAAAGATCAGACAGCTTCCATGACATAGTTTTAAGTTTCTCAAAACTGAATGTAGTACACTGTAATATACCTCCAAACCAGGTGTCAATTCATTAAGCGTGATTGCGAATGAAGTTAAGTTGTATCTAGTGACATTAGGTGGTGGCTTTATCGCTTTCCACAGCAATGAGGCGCTTGCTTTGTTGAACCCATCACCAGTAACATAGTAAAGGCTGTCATCCCATTTACCATATACCGTCGCAGCTTTTTTACCAGTTACATCTTCTACAAAACCATTTACCTATATATATTTGGTCATGTCCGTTAGTTCAGATATGAAAGACACAGATCGGAAACTGTTCACAGTGTGTATCTCTGTGAAATCACCTGGTGGGGATTTCTGTCGAGTAATGATTGCTCCTTAAACTTGAGTATACAAGAATATTGACGATTCCCACGGATCTGCATTATCCCGTGGTGATCACAGTACAGTTTACCAAGTAGAATATTATATATAGTTGTTGTTACCTAAGAACAAAGATAAGCATGGAGCTATTAGTCTAAGAGACAGATATTATAGGTGGAAAAGGACAGAATATTTCTAGTTTGTACTATACATACTTTGCTCCACTGGAAAGTTTCTCCGTCATCAAACTCAAGAGTCAAGATTCCATCAGGTTCAAGTTGAATCGATCTCCCCCAAAACTTCGACTTGAGGTTTGTGTCTCCCCAGAACTTCCAACCTTTACCTTCGCAATGGCAAGCAATAACTGTTGGATGGTGGCTGACCTATCATGAGAACAAAATGCCCCCGAAGAGTTATTTGCCAAACTTAGAAGAGATTCTCATGTTTTCATTTCAGCTTTTTTCAAATGCGGAGATGAATTAAGCATAGTGTCAGTTACACGCAAATTAAACATGTTTTAGAGGCCTACGCGCTTCTCCTGAATCAGAGAGCTTCTGAATGAATCACGAGTTTGAGTTTTATTGACTATTAATCAAGTGTCAGAGAAAATTGACATTTATATTCGTCTCATCATTATTTCAGTTAAAAATTATGAGTGAGATTACCTTCTCGGAGAAAAAACGAATTCCCTTCTCAGGAAAGTCAGCTTCATAAGTTTCTCCAAGCAAAGGGTTGAAAGGTTTACAATGCCGTCCCTCAGTGGAAGCATAACCAGAGAATGCAAAAGCAGCAACATACAGGGCTCTAAGAAGACTGTTCCCCTGATGATAAAACAATCTATTAACCCAACAAGCTGAGAGATCAACAAAAGATCAAGACACAAGTATATACCAGCTATCATATCATATGCATAATCATAACAGGGAAGTATTTAAAATCTTAGTAATTCATATTAAACAAAGTATAGACTAGAGAAAATGTTTGCGTTTCCGGAGGGAATTAAATTACACATAACAGTAACCCAAATTTTCATATTAGATTTTGAAGGCACTTACAGATTTTCCATACTCGTATGCTTGGTCCAACAGATGAGAGTACTCCAAGTCTTCAAAACACTTTTGGAGGGATGATATTGGTTCATTGAAATAAACAGGAAGGCAAACTCGTGTGAGATCCTTTCCAACATTGTCTTTGATCATAGACCAGAGACTGACACCTCTCTCTTTCTCTGCTGGATCAGGAAGCTTAGTTCGTCTTTTAATGTGCATGTGGACAGAACCAACATCAGGTTCGCTAAAAGACTCCTTTGTGTCATGAAAGGAAGTCTCATCTTCCTCAGAAATATCTTCAAACTCTTGTTTATCATCAGATGAAGCACTTGTACTGCATTCTAGAAACTAAATAATGTCAAGCAAAACAGTATACAAAGCACTATGCTTCCAGACTTCCAGTGAAGATATGTAAAACTAGCATGAGAATGGAGCACTAATAAAACAAATCATAGAATATTGTAAAAGAAATTATTGTCCTATTCTGCCTTACAGAGATCCTTCGGAAGCATGTTTGGTTGAAATTCAATGGCAGACTAAAATAGAGAAAGAGAAACAGAGATGCAGAAGAACAATGAAACGGGAGAAATTGTGTGTACCACTATATTTTCGACGTCCTACTCTAGAATACTTATCACTTGTTATTTGGTAGACATTTTCATGGATCCCTGAGGCTTCATCTTCAAGGTTAGTCATCTGTACACACAAGAAAAACTCCCATTGTAGAATAGCCAACATTGATATAGCCCCACGCATATGTAACAAAATTATCATTAACAAATTGGAAAAGTGGTAGGAGATTTTTTCCACGATTCACAAAAATCATCACATGACATTCAAGTTTCGATGCATGATGCATAAACTATGTGATGCCTAGGCATAAATATACGATTCAAAATCATCAACTCAATGGACTAAATATCCTCAGGAAAGGTGATATAAGGATGTACAACATAAATTTTAAATAACTTCCCAGTAGTAAGTTACATGGCAAGTATAGCTAATGCTTTTGCACATAATAAAAAAACGAATTTTCAATTGAAAGTTATCGTAGAGGCTGCTGAATACTAAGTCATTAACCGAAAAGGAAACAATGTGCAAGAGAAACATCAAACAGCTCAACCAAACCAAAACAATTATTATAGAGAAGTAAGAAGTCAGCTTTACCTCTCGCTGCCTCAGTGCATCAAGCAACTTTGTACGTTCTTTTTGGAGAAGTGTAAATTGCTCTTGAACTACAGAGAACTCTGAGTCCACGATCTGTTCACACTCTTTTACAAGAATCTCGTTTATTCCCTCTTCACGCAACCGTTTTGTTAGTCTCTCTGTAGATATGGATAAATTGTTTGGTGATACAATGGAGAAATCCCCACTAAGGGACTGGATAGGCAAAATGCCTTTGGTAGATGCTAAAGCTTGTAACCATGCTGCTCTATCAGTTCTAGAATCAGTCCTCAGGTGAAGAGTCTTGGTTGCAGTATATATATAAAATTTTCTATGATCAGATTTGCTTTCTCGGTAAGATGAAACCTGCTGGAAAGCATAAAAATGGAATGATATTCATCTAATTACAGGCTTAATCCCTCACACCAGGAAATCTTATTCAACTATAAAAGTAAATAGATAAGACCAAATTAGAGGCTCTATGTCCAAAATGACATATCAAAAATCAAAAAGTACAAGTTTCATGTTCCAACAAACAAATTAAAAGCAAACACCCAATAGTGCAATTACCAGAGAAAAAAAAAAGAAAGCCTCAAACCTGATGTCTGGATAAGCTCTAAAATATTAACAAAAGAACATAACTCTAACAGGTTAACAAAAGAATATCCCTAGAAAATGCCTAATAGGTAGTCACACAGCCACACTTCAGTGTTTAACCACACTTCTTTATTTTCTACCAAGTAGTTGTACCTACCATTCACCAACCATGTTAAAACTCACATCAAAAACTATATAACTAAACCTACTGGTCAATGGTTCATGGAATACAAACCATCAGTTATTGGCCAAGGATAAGATGAGAAACAAATAATAATAATAATAATAATAATAATAATAATAATAATAATAATAATAATAATAATAATAAAATCATGTATTTAAATAAGCGCTACGTAGACAAACCAAAAAAACAACTCAGGAACATGCCTGGAAATCAAAGAACAAATAAAAAAATCAAAAGATGACTATATTTCATGAACCAAATTATCACAGATTTAAATATGTTAGAGACTTAAATCTGGTCAACAAATTAAAACTCCAGTCCTGCAGTACTACATTATAGTAGCACCATCCAAAAACATAGTCTTTGTATTTTCTTTTTGTAATGATGAACTTTTAAACTTTGCGAGACTAGTAATGTGGCCCACTACAGATAAGCAGCAAGTTAACAGCTTTATAGAAAGAAAAAAACAGAGAACTTCTGCTAGCTATAATACAGAAGAGTGTAATGGAAACAAGAATTGAAAGCATAAAGACAAACTACAGAAGTACAAACAATGAAGAGAAGACGAAGAAGAAGATGATAGTGATACTTTCCTCTGTCAAAAAAAAAAAAAAGAATTCACATTTAGGGTTTTAATCTGCCTCACTATGAAAAGAGGAGATTCTTATTAGGCTCACTAAAATTCAATGTTGAAATCAATAAATCATGATATTAGATCATCTCAGGTTCAAATTCTTACTGATAATAAAACAAAGTTTGAGCAATTGCTACTCCAAAAGATCAATCTCAATAATTTGAGAGTGAACTATGAATGAAATTATGAATATACATACCTTGAGATGAACAATGCCGATGGTTTTGTGATGTTTCCGGCGACTACGACCACTACAACTTTTCATCCTCGTGAGACGATCAGTAGAAATATCTCCGATTAGTCTCACATCATCAGAAGGAGACAATAAATTCACATTCTCCGGTCTTCGGATCTTTGAATACGATAAGATTCCATCGCGGAGAAGAAACCACCTGGATCTCCAACCTTTTCCGTAATTAGTCCATTTGTAAAGAATCCCAGCCACCGATCTCCCCGATTGAAGTATCTCTCGGTCGGATGCACCGTTCTCCAACGCTGCTTCAGTCACCGGAAGACTTTTTGACCTCGTCAATGGCATCGCCAAATTAGGAAGAATCTCACTGATTCCGTTTGGGAACTCTGATCCACAGCGAAGATGGATCACATTAATGATTGATCTTCCAAATCAAAAGAACCACATCGGAGATTGAGTGGTTGGTTGGATCAAGCTTGTATAAATTTGGGGTGAATCCAAATTGAATGAAGATGGACTTTGAAAGTTCAGATTTTTTTTTTCTGAGAGTCAGAGAGAGAGAGAGATTGCGTAAAAATAGAAATTAAATAATCTAATAGATGCGTCATACGTGTCGGCACATATGTGTATAGATGCCAAAAATCAAAGTAATATCTATACCCTCCCGCATTCTTCCTTTCTAAAATTGCGGCACATCAGTATTTCCTGTCTTCATGTAAGTTTTCTTTAATTGGCCATCTTAAATATTTATAATGGATCCAAATGACTTTCAAACGCCCATTAGTAATAATTTGTAAATTGATTCAAAATGATTAGTCCATTAAAAATGGTCCATTGAGTATTGAGTATCTCTCAAAAAAGATTCATCATATTCCCACGTTCCCAAAATGATGTAACATATTTGCTGTTACATCTTTGTATATTAATAACCTTTAAAATACAAATTACTACACACAATTACTTACCCACAACTTTTATCTTCGCCACTCTCTCACATTCAATACGTCTTACTCCTATAAATATCACCTCCAAATCAACAAATGACAAGTACACAACCACCTGCTCCCATCAAAATGCCTACAAAAGTAATCACACCCTCTATGGATGCAGCTATTGTCTCGATATAGAATACCCACATCATCATATTTTTTTGTCTACAAATCTGTCATGTCATCGTATTTTTCTCAGTCTGAATCGTCCTTCTAAAATTATCTTCCACACGATTCTACTACTTTATTGCTCTAGCTTTTAATTCCTAAACGTATTACCTTTTATGACTCTCTTCCTTCTATGCAGTTTGTATGCTCTTTCTCTTATTTTACTAACTTTCCTCCTTCCTCAGGGGCTTCAGTTTTGGAGTCCATAACGATGCCTATAAATATGTTTGATGATGATATCATTGCTCACTTCGATTTGATTCGGCTCCATTGACTCTATGTAATTTGAGGTTTCATCTATGTATTTTTCATTTTGTGTTCCCTACATACATTATCTCTCCATCTCGAATTATAGATATAGAGTTCTGTAATTCCTTAATGCTTTTGGTATTTATAATCAGAGGTAAAGAAATCATTTGTTTTGTTTGTGTTTGATAGAAGTTGACCTATCAACGTTGTTGGATTGTAATAGATTTTCTGGTGACCAGTGCCCTTTCTTTCCATTTAACAAACTTCTATTTGCAAACCATGTGAGAAGCTTTTAAAGGAGTGTGAAGAACAACATGAAATGCTTAATCTTTAGAAGTTAACTCAGACAGCAGAATAAAAGAGACTTGTTGTAGAGTTTGAGGAAAGAATGTAACAATGAATTCACTGGGAGATAAAGCATGGAGAACTTAAGCTCTGAATGAATCGAAGAAGAACATGTTGTCAAAAATTTTGGTTAAGGATAGTTTTGATATGTGTATCTCTTCATTTATCATAATCTTTATACGGTTCTCTTGCTTCTTTACTTACTTAAGTAACATTTATTTCCAAGATACTCAAAGGAAAAATTTCAAGCGCATGTTATTAGCTATTGACAAGCAGAACCATAAAAGGAAGGTTTTGTGGCATCTCAGGCCATCCACATCACTTTGTTAAACTCTCTTGTAATGCTGACACGTCAGTGTGTATTTTGCAAGACACAATTTTTTTCTTCGGGGACAATACCTAATAACATAGCTTTTGATTAATTTTGTCTATGTTTTGAACTTAAATGAATTGTTTATATTATAAATTTAGTTTGAGATCCATATTACTTATTATGTTTTATATGCACGTCTACTTACAACCTTTCCAATCTTGGTTGGATAAAAATAAATTATGTTGATCACTTTTAGGAATTGGAGAAGAAGAAACACGAAGACAAACGTAATGAATTGGTGAAACACAAAGAACATAATGGAACCAAAAGACTCCATATAATTGAAGATCTAAAACATGTTTATGCTCACTTTCTTTATCTTTCTTTAACTTTCTAAGAATAAGTAAAGAGATAAGAAATAAACATCAATCCAGTAAGCCATAAATTGAGTAGCTGAATGTGATGAGGCACATAGAATTCACTGCACTAATGAAATTGTGGAAATATTGGTAAGAGTATATATGTATCATAGTCTTGTTCTTTTCATTCATTCAAAAGTCTTTTAGAAGTTAGAATAATTATTTTTAAGGACCAATCTTGATACCAAAGAAGAGATGTAGACCAATCAGTAATTATGGGACCACTTATCTCAAATTCATGGATTGTGCATGAAAATAAAATAAAAAGAGAAGTGGTGATATTATATTCTCGACATCTTTAGTGTTTTTATTAGGTTCAGTCCTCTCAGATACTATTTTTCATTTGAAGGTCGTCGTCCTAATATTCATACGCGAAGTGAAACTTATCTCAACATCAAAAGACCACTCGCACAACAGAGTAATATTGTTATACAAATTTCTTTCCAAACAAGTGGAACACCTATATCATAGACCACCTTGACACATAATCTTCATTACTTCCTAACATACCATGACATAGAAGATACAAAAACAACCAGTATGATTGACAATTTCATGGCATACATAATTGATGTTCATATTTGGAAACAGGGAACAGTATAACAATATATTTCAACATTAAATATTACAACTACCAAGCTCGATCAAGAATAGACACAAATTTGGCCGTTGCCCTATTAAAATTCATTAAAAGAAATGCCACTCCTGATGAGGGAACTGAAAAATTGCACTATTTCCCTTCAAACATTCAAAGAACGATATGTCATTAATAATTTAACTTGCAACCACATCTACCACCATGATTGCATAATAAGTTAGCTTAACGCAAATAAAAATTGTCCAATATGTAGGGCAACATATCTTTAATTTTACCATTCCAAATAATAATAAAATTATCTCTTTCTCATTCACATACCTTCAATTCCAGAAATACAACACAAATCACAAAATTTGACAAGTTACCCAACAAATATACTACACATAATTTTTTCTAAACAAAAATTTGGGCGTAGCCCTGTCAATCCCCTAGTTAAGATAAAACGAGTATATATTCTACTATCGTCATATTATTCCCCTTCTACTTCTTTTTCCAGAAAAACATAATCTTGGGGTAAACTTTTCTAAACTTCGCCAAAAATCATGTAAATTTATTCATAATAATTTATTTTCAATTAAATCATAAAATAACGATGACAGATGGCTCAATGATGTAATGATTTTACAAATCATCAAGACAGCAGGAATCGAATCCCTTACATGCAGTAGTAGGAGCAGGATTTGAAAGCCAATATATTAGTTGACAAAAAAAATTATTAAACTGTTGATAAAAAGTTTTAATCTCATATTTAAATGACAAAACAACGTCATTTTTGCTAATGTTTTGGCTTATGAAACTGAGTAAAACTACGTGATTTTTTTCAATTCTTTTAAAAAAAGAACTCAAAAATCAAAAATTGAAAAATTTGGCCCGGATTAGTTAAAGTTTATAAGACCATCTCCAATGTTTAAAATGGTGAGTTTCTTTAAAATAAAATATTAATATTTTAATTATTATTTTAATTTAAAAAATTTGCATCCAATAATTGGAATTCACCTAATCTAGTGAGTTCTTAAAAAATGGATAAAAAATTTTTAAATAATAAGAAATTTAAAAAATCATCTCTTTCTCTTTTTAAAAATATATAATTTTATTTTAAATATTACAAAATATTATAATAGTCTATGGTGTACAATTATTTAGTTCTTACACTATTATCTTCAGATTTCAATTTATGTAAACCTATTCGATTGACTTTCTCATGTTTTCTTCTTCATCGCCGGTTTATGAGTCATCCTCACTTTCTCAGAGCCAGTTTCTTGTCTTCGAGCTTCTATTCCATGTTGCTTCCATGGCTCATCAAGACGGCGCGTTTTAGGTAATATATTGCATTCATGGAAACAGTACTCGCTAATTGAAGAAGACTCACTATGACTGACTCTCGGAGATGAAACTGTAAGTGAACAATCAATAACATTAGGTTTGCAACTAATTGTAGTCCATTTCATGTTTCGTTAACATGTAACTATATGACTGCAATCTTTTGTTTCCAGGGATACGAAATAGGTGTTGTGGTTAGAAAAGAACAAGTGGAAAAGTTTGAGAATATTCTGATTGTTGGGAGTTGGAAGATTATTAAAACTTTTGCTATGAACAAAGATTATGGTTATATACAAACCATCTCTTCATACTTACAAGATTAGCTTTATATACATGACAACAGTTTCAAATTGTGATCTTGTAAACGAAAACTCATTCAACTTCTTGTAAATTGTTTTTCATCATTCCGTTTAAATCTTTATACTGTCTAATCTCATGTTATATTTTACGCAGACGTACTTGACCAACTTGTGAGTATCGGTGAAATGCAGACTGTTGATGTTCGTGGGAAAGAAACTAAGAATATCAATTTTAATATTAGAGACAATGTGTAAGTTTTATTTGTCTTAAATTTTTATGCCTCTCACAATTATTTTAACTAAAAATGTATTTTGTTTTACATTCTTTAAGGGATCTTCATCTTAACTGCACTCGATGGGGAGAAATATGATGATATAATCTACAACACTTACAACAATTCTGGAAACGAAAATGTGTATTGTCTGACTAGATTTGCGAATATCAATATTTGGAAAGGTATTTCTTTCAATACATTCGTATATTAATACTTTAATCGACTATGTTCTGTAAAACTTTTTAATATTTAGTTAAAATAATACATATTTAGTTAAGATACAAAAATATTGTTATAAAATTGTAACAATGTGTAAATGGTTACAATACAAATGTCACAAATGCATATTGGTCATAATATACTTGTGACAAATAAATTTGGTAACAATTTTGTCCGAAATTATTACAGAATAGAGTAACTTCGTAACAAATAACATTTGTAAGAAAATTGTATATAAAACGTCACAAATTATTACTAATATTCATAATCACAATACAATTGTCACAATAGTTTAAAATTTTTATAGTAGATAATTTTCACTAATTATTTTATTTTCTCCCGCTTTAGTTTTACAGAAGATACTCTTTGTATTACACCAGTCTTCACGAAATCGAAAAGCAGGCTTTTTTCTTATGCAACTCCCAATTTATGTCTTCAATATCCTTGGGTAACTGTTTTTGAACTTCTCGAAATTGATGAGGTATGATTTCTACTTTTTTAAATGAGCATACTTTTGTAAGAAACATATTTTTATTCATTTCGTTCATTAGTACAAGATATGACTTGAGCTTTGTAAAACAGTCTGCAAATGCCGTGTTCTGTATACAATCTATGTCATTGACACTTATCTGAGGTGGTTCTATTTTCGGATGCAAAAAATGCAACAGAAGGGTTTTCAAAGACGCAATCGTTGACTACACTCATGCCACTAGTGATGTGAAGCCTATGTCTTTCTGTGAGAAGTGTAAAAACTACTCCAACGTTATAACATTTCATACAGATTTCTCAACTTTTTTTATATTTTACTACAAATAATTAAATGTATAGTATTATTTATTTTATTTGTTTTCATCAATTTAAATTTATATAACTACTATTTATATTATTTATAAAAATGATTTTAAAAATGGTAACTTAAATAACAATTAATACAATTATTTTCATCATAGTATACGTGATGTCTTATGTAATTATGAAAAATATAATAATAATATTATTTGTTATAAATGATATAAAATAAAATATAATGTGTCATTTATGAGTCATATGCATCATTCATACCAGCAGAAGTTAGTTTTTACTAATCGAATACTTAATTTGTAATGCTTTGTTATTCTAGTTGCACGTATTTTACACAATACATTTCTCATACCATTGTTTCAATTTGTTTTCCAACACTGCACAATTAAACCGGTTCAAAATATAGGTTATTTAGACAAAAATTTATAACACAAAATAAATTATAAAATTGTTATTAAGATATATGGCCTATATTCTTTCTATTTAAGGACCCAAAAATAAATT
>JAKUCM010000160.1:0-24887 GCA_023374145.1 Lepidium sativum | reverse complement strand
TTAAAGTATAAGTGTCTTCTATTTTAATACATAAAAAAAATTTTTGTTGATCCCTTTGGTGATATTTTTCAAATAATTTTAGTAGACATTATCAGAAAAATTTGGACTTTCTTATTTGCCAAATTAAATACCAGTTTCATTGACCTAACCAGTTTAAAACCAAAATTAGTTAACTTTAACATTAACTTCGGTTTTGTTTTTCTAATCTCTGTCTATTGCCGATGTTATGTCTTTTATCCACAAATCAAGTCTACTTCAGTCGGCTTCTGTAATATCCAACAGCAAGAAAATAACAGTTTTTCTCGGTCCTACAAAAGAAAGGGCAAAGATACAACAACAACAACAAATTTGTCGATCATAAAAGAAAAGCTTTCTTGTGTCAAAACCGTTGCTAAGTTTGGCACCCATACCAATATTTCAGGCTTTGGTTCGTATAGAACGAGACAAAACAAGAGCCCACAAGGCACAATCACATTATGCACTATTTCTCAAATTTTTCCAGAGCCACCATTTGTGGTTTCCCTAACTTTTTCACATCTCTGCAATCAAAAGAACAAAACTTTGCTAATAAAGCTACATAATTGAAGAAAAAACATAAGTATCTGACAAAAACCATCGATGATGTACGCAACATTAACGGTGATTAGGCTAAAAGTTTTAAAAGAAAGGATCAAAAATGAGGTGCGAATAATCGGAAATTTCATTCAAATTATGAGCTTCTAAAGCTTAATTGAAAATTCGTTCAAATCCAAAAACAATTGATCAATGAAAGCCTAGTAATCTTTTTTTTTGTCAATCAACTTCCTTTCATTAATTAATAATATGTTTTATATCATAAGAAACAGATTACTAATCCAAAATTATCATAAAACATAAACAAAATCAGGTGGAAAAAACTCAAACACGCTAACAATCTTGGAGAGATGATGGACATGCGATTTCGAATATGCCCACAGTCGAAATTACTCCTCATTCTGTTGCCATAAAGGCAGTCAAACACGCATAAGTACTTTTCAAACCAATGGTAATGAGCTTTGATAATCACATCCTCGATATGGAGAGATGTTGAGAAGAGGTTTCGTAAATACCAACATTATCCATAGTTTTCTGTTTTGGGTTTCTTATTCATAAAATACTAATATTTTAATATAATATATGAATAAACCAATAAAAATGATTTACATGTTAAGAAACCTATGCAAAAGTTTCTTATTTAAGAATTTCATCTTCTTCTCTCATCTCTATTATTATTATTTTTAATTTTTTAATCCTTGTAAATGAAGACATCCTACTCAAAATTATAATTTTCAATCGGTATCCAAAATAATTCGGCCTAAAGTCCACTAGCATGACTAAGTTATCAAAAACCAAGTTAAAGTGGGTCATTAAAGAGTACCATAAGCAAATCCAAATGCTATTTGATGATCTATTAATCAGATAATAACCTATCGTAATCTCTCCAAATATCACCAAAAAGGTCCTTTCGCCACATTCTTACTTACATGAGGTTATTAGATGGACTAAAATAAGATACATTTGAACAAAATAGAAACATTTTCTTGATCCATTACAAGTGCAAAGAGAGAGAAACCTGTGTTGTGATCACAGACTCTAAATCCAGAAGCTTCATCTCCGCCAATGTCAATGGAGTACCATCTTGAAAACTCGATCTCGTATCTGGGGGTACGGATGGAAAACTACACCACCGATAGAGATGAGTAGTAGCCGGCGGCTTCGTACCTTTATTTCTTGGAATGTCCTCTTTCCCGGAAGAAGCTTTGATGGCCAGCGATAAGGTTGGAGTTCTCAACGCTTTGGATGGACAAGAAAAAGTCTTACAACATTCAAACGGAGGTAAGTAATGTTAGAATGAAGTCCATCTCATGTATAGAAGAGAGGTCCATTACTTGTTGCCAAAGACTTACTTTCTTTTTCTCTTCTCTAGGGCTACTCTTGTGTACACATATATATATATATGTATATTTGTAAATCATGTACAACCTCCAACAAGAGAATAAACAAATCTTCACATATACTCTCACGTCTTTTTATCCTTCTTTCTTTGTTCCACTTAATCTGTGTTTTTTCATGATATCAGAGCATTGATCCACATATTTTTCAATTATCTTTCTCTTATTCTCTTAATCGCTTCCGCCAACCAAAATTCTGTAATGGAGAATTTGAAAGTGATTGTTCTACCAGTAATTCTCAAAGGAAACAATTACCTTCTCTGGTCTCGAACCACAAAGACTGCTCTTTGTAATCGAGGATTGTGGGCTCACATAACTGACAAGAAGAAGTTCGATCTCGGCTCAAAAAGTGAAGAATCTATCTCTAAAGATGCTGAAAAAACTATTATCGAAGATGATGAGAAGTGGTTCCAAGAAGACCAACTGGTGCTCTTAATTATTCAAAATTCCCTTGAGCATTCAATCGTAAACGCCTACTCTTATTGTGAAACGGCTATAGATCAATGGGAGACTCTCTTTGGTGTGTTTGGAAATGTGTCAAACCTTAGTCGTGTGTTTGAAGTGAAGCGTTCTCTCAACAATTTGTCTCAAGATGAGAAAAGTTTCAAAGAACAATTTGGAGAATTTAGAAGCCTATGGGCCGAGATGGAAGCTCTTCGACCCCCGACTATAGATCTGACTCTTATACAAGAAAGGCAGGATCAATACCAAATTTTCGGGCTGCTCCTCACGCTCAACTCAACCTTCAATGGACTCATCAGAAACGTCCTTAGGGCATAACGCCTTCCATATCTTAACGATGTTTGTATGCAGATTCAAAAAGAAGAAGGCTCTCTTGGACTTTTTGGACAGAAAGGAGATCTTATCCTTGCAAACAAAGGGACATTTCGGCGTGATGATAAGAAAACAATTTTTTGTGATCACTGCAGGAAGAAGGGTCACCTAAAAGAGTAATGTTGGTTACTTCACCCTCATCTTAAACAAGCACGTTTCAGAGAGGATAGAGCTATGTCATCCAAATTCAACATCAACGACATGGGGACACAGGCTGAACTTGAAACTATAATCAAATCTCTTTCAACTGTGAAAGATTCTGGTACTCTCTCAACTCCCGAACCTTAAAATCTCTTATTGTAGATTCCAAAGCCTCACACCATATGATTTGTGATAATAACCTTATTGAAAATGTGAAACCGGCAAGAGGTGATGTAGTAATTGCAAGTGGAGATAAAATACCGGTTAAAGGTGTATGAGATTTGAAACTATTCGATAGAACTTCTCAAGCTTTCTATATGCCAAATATTACTTCAAACTTGTTGTCTGTTAGAAAGGCAACAAATGATCTAAATTGCAAGACTATCTTCGATCCTAACAAAGTTTTTTTTTAGGATATTGAGAGAAAGAAGCTTGGAGAGGGAGTTACAAAAGACAGCCTTTATGTCTTAGAAAGTTTGAATACTAGTTCTTCGAATAAGCCTAATGTTTCTAGTTTTAGTTCTATTATGTTTTGTAATAATGCAATGTGACATGCTAAGTTTGGACACCCTCACACACGTGCACTAGAGCTTTTGGTTCCAAATATCTCATATAAGCATGATGATTGTGAAGTTTGTATCCTAGGAAAGCATTGCAAATCTATTTTCCCTACATCGAATACTACCTATGAATTTTTTTTCGATTTGATTCATTCAGACGTTTGGACTGCACCATGCATAACTCGTGATAGTCATAAGTTTTTCGTGACCTTTATTGACAAAAAATCTAAATTCACATGGCTAACTATTTTATCTTCAACGGGCTGTGTCTTTGATGTATTTATGAAATTCTATAACTATGTCATTAACCATTATAATGAAAAAGTTAAGATTTTTAGAGCAGATAATGGAGGAGAGTACATGAGTAATGAATTCAAAACATACCTTTCAAATCGTGGCATTCTCCATTAAACAAGTTGTCCAAACACACCAAAACAAAATGGAGTCACAAAAAGAAAGAATAGACATCTAATGGAAGTTTCAAGAGCAATGATGTTCCATCGCAATGTACCTAAGGCATATTGGGGAGATGCTACAATGACTACCATATACTTGATTAACATACTCCCGGCCAAATGTCTTGCAGATGCCATTCCATATGAGGTATTGAATAATATTAAACCAACTATTAACCATTTATGGTTATTTGGGTGTGTGTGTTATGTATATGTAGGTGACAACCAAAGAAACAAGGTTCAACCAAAAAGTATAAAATGCATGTTCATTGGGTACTCGTGTACTCAAAAAGGCTACAAGTGTCATGATCCAGAGGCTAAGAGAACTCATATCTCAAGAGATGTTAAACTCATTGAAGAAAAAGGGTATTCTGATGTCTAGAATTGGGAAACATTGAAAGATCTCTCTCATTTCATCCACTAGCCTTATCGAGAATCTACGTAAGCTTCTTGAGAACATAAACTCAAGTTCAATGGAACCAAGTAACCAGATAAAGGATGGAAAAGACAAGCAACAACCTGACTCATATCATACTACACAAGAATCATCACCTTATGGATAATGCTCGTGATGGGGCGTAAATGAGAGGAAAATTCAAGAGGATGCTCAACGAAAGGAGACAATGGTGGAGAGTGAAAACAATAACATTCAAGAGGATTCTCAACAACATGAGAAAATGGTGGAAAGTGAACACAATAACTTGAACCTTGATGATCATTCAGACAACAATCATGAAGATGACTTGGAATCTGAGTAAGAAGAAAATATCGAGAATATTGAAACTCTACCTTTGAGACGCAGCACCAGAAAAAAGGGATCCATCCAATTTAATTGACAAAAGATTCCTCAATAACAATAAAGTTCAAGCACACCCAATTCAAGAGGTATGTTCTCTAGCTCATGTTCCTATAACTCACCAAGTGTTTTTGAGCAAAATTGATTAGGACTACATACCAAAGACATATGAAGAAGCTGAAAAGATCAAAGAATTTGTGAATGCCATTAATGAAGAAATAGAAGTTATGAAGCAAAAAAACACATGGGATGAAAGCAACCTTTTGATGGTAAGAAAGTTGTAGGCTCAAGATGGGTGTTCACGATAAAATACAAAAGTAATGGTGAGCGAAAGAGGTGGTTTGAGGAGCGATCCAAAAGAATTATTGTGGGATTCTTGATACACTCAAGCACACTCTAGATCAAGGGGAAACCTCTCGTGATCTTGCAGTGTGTTCTAAGTCTTAGACAAAAGACTAAGGTTGCTAAGGACTAAGGATTTCTCTTTGAGAGAATTGTGTTCTTTATTGATATCAAAGTTGGGTCGTTTATTGCATGGCTTCAAGGGAACCTTATATAGGGGTCATATCAGCCAACTTACTTAAAGAACAAGGAAAATATGGATCGCAACCCATTAACAAAAAGAAAATATGAAAATGGTAAATTACAAGAAAAATGACAAATTTCTAACTTAGGGTTTTAGTGTCTTATTAAACAAAAATAAAAACCCTGAAAAGCCTATGGACCTTAAGAATCTCTATCCTAAGGTGCTAGATTTGTTGGGCTTGGCGTTCCTGCAAAAACATTTATCTTAAACACAAAACAAACCTTGTGGGGCGCGATAAAGGGCCAAGTCTTGTTGGTTATTTCCAGCTCGGGTCTTGTCGATTCTTGATCCTCTTGGTCAGCTTCAAAAGGGACTTGAATGTCTTGGTTCTCCTCTAGTCGTGCTGCTTGGTATTGACTTACGTTCTTAATATTTCCCGCGCTCCTCGAAGAAGTTCCAATGTCGATCTTGGAGTTTTCTGGGGTGGGCGCGTTCTTCTCCTTGTTCAAGATGTTAGCTACAGCTTCTCCTAGTTATTCTTTAAACTTGCGTGTCCTACCTCAAGTTATTGACCTGCCTAGTTCAACCAGCTTGATGCCCTCATCACTAAGGCCGCAAAAAGCCAATAGAGGAGAACTACAAGGACAAGCGTGAGAAAAAGCCACTTGAAGACATTGGAAGATATCAACGTCTAGTAGGTAAGCATATTTACTTAACTATTACCCGACTTGATATTAGATTTGGTGTGAATTACGTTTCACAACATATGCAAGCTTCCAAGATGCATCATTGGCACATGGTAGATCAAATTCTGCGTTACTTAAAAGGAGGTCCTGGCAAAGGAATATGGATGGGTAACAATAAGAATACAGCCATTGTGAGTTGATGTTGATTGTGCTGGAGACAAAACAAATAGAAATTCAACAACGGGATATTGCACTTTTGTTGGAGGCAACCTTGTAACTTGGAAGAGTAAGAAACATAAAGTGGTGTCGAGATCAAGTGCTGAAGCAGAATATCCATCAATGGCCAACAGAACAGACGAGCTTATATGGTTGAAAGCGCTATTAAAGGACCTAGGTGTGGGCTCGGATAAGCCAATCAATCTACATTATGATAATCAAGCCGCAATACACATGGCCACAAACTTAGTATTTCATGAGAGGACAAAACATATTGAAGTAGATTGTCATCACATCCGTGAGAAAGTCGACATGGGAATTATATTGCCAACCTATACTAGAAGGTATGACCCACTAACAGATGGCTTCACTAAAGCAACAAACTCAAGAATCTGCAAGTTTATACATGAGAAATTCGGACTCATAGACTTACACAGACCGTGAAGGGTCACTTCTTCCTCTGCACTCTTTTTCCCTACTACATGGTTTTGTCCCATTGGGTTTTCCATGAGTAGGTTTTTAATGAGGCAGCTAGCAAGCTTAGTCCTTCACCAATTACAGAATGAAGTCCATCTCATGTATAAAAGAACATAGGCCCATTACTTGTTGCCAAAAACTTAGTTTCCTTTTCTCTTCTCTAGGACTACTCTTGTGTACACATATATATACTTGTAAAGCATGTACAGCCACCAACAAGAGAATATAAAAATGTTCATGTATACTCTCACGTCTCTTTATTCTTCTCTTTGTTCCTCTCAGTCTCCATTTCTTCAAGTAGACACCGTAGTAAAACAGCTCACTTGTGAACCGGCGGCTAGCATCATGCTGATATAGCATCAGCGGTGGAGATATGAATGGAAGAGACGGCGACAAGCTCCGCTTCAAAGTGAGAGTCCGGCGGTGAAAGCAACCTTCTATACAAGCGAGGGAAACAGTACATAAACCAAATAAAATGAAGAAAAAAACAAAGGGAAATATGTGAAGAGGTTCAATTAGAAAGAAACACCGGCGCCGATAATTTGAGCCATCACCGGCAACATAGAGGATTGAAAGATGGTTCTTCTTGATCTCGGTTCCATGAAACTGGTGGTAGATCCTGGATCACTTACAAGCGGATATGGTATTTGCCTATGGCAAATAGGTTGAAGAAATTAGATCAGTTAGAGAGTCTAACAGGTGCAATGAGATGGCATGATGAGCACAATTCACATGGGGAGATTGCACACCCTTCGAATGCTAAGGCATGGAGTAAGTTATGGAAGCCTGGCGCCGAAGCGTATAACCTTTTTTCATGGATAAATTTAAGATGAAAATAGTTCTTATGTAGACTATTTGTGATTTTCCAGCTAATGAAACGTTGTCCACTGAATGACTACAACTAGAATTTATTTGAATCTTGTCCTATTTTATTTGATATTATCTCTAGTAACCAACTCTTACCAAACCCTGGGATGAATGATCTCGATGACACCCAACTTGTCTCTCATTTTCTTGAACTTGATTCTTTCTAATGACTTTATAAGAATGTCCACCTTTTGTTCTTTTCCAGCTACATGCTCAACTATAATTTAATTGTTCTCAACACTCTCCAATGAAATGATATTGTGGGAGAATGTGTTTACTTCTTCCATGAAAAACAAATTATTTGTAAGAGGAATGCCTGACTTGTTATCGATTCTAAGCTTGACTTTCTTGTCTATATTCGTAATTTCCCTCAATAACTCCTAGAGCCAAAATGCTTGTTTTGCGGGTTCGATGGCAGTCATGAATTTGGTTTCATAAGAGGATAAAGCAAATGTGGGTTGTTTTCGTGATGTCCAAGTGATCCACAATGAGCTAAGATATAAGAAATGTCTGGAGGTCCTTCTACCATAATCAAGGTCAATGTTGTGACTACTATCACTATACCCAATGATTGTCTTAGATCTGTTTTTCTTAAAGTGTACACCAAAGTTTGTTGTTCCTTTGATTTACCTTAAGACATGTTTGATTTATTTCCTATGTGATTTTATTGGACATTGCATATACCACTTTAACACTCCAACTGCATATGCTATGTCCGGTAATGTATGAACCAAATACCTCAAGCATCCAATTGTTCTCTTATATTTTTTGGCATCAATTTCTGCCTCGTTTTCGGCTTTTGAAAGTTTCAAGTTTGAGTTGAATTACACGAATACATTCCCATGTCTTTGAGGATCCCTTTAGAATACCATTATTGCTTTATCTTTATTCCATCATCACTTCGAATTACTTCAATTTCAAGATAATATGTCAACTTACCTATATTCGACATCTCAAATTCTCTTGACATATCTTTCTTAAAGTGACTTATAACTCTTTGAGTTGTTCCAATAACAAAGAGATCATCGACATAGATATCCACAATAAGAAATTCATTCTTCTCTTTCTTTATGTAGACTGTGGACTTCTTTATATATCACTTGAAGTTCTTCTTTTTTAGAACATGATCAAGTTTCACATTTCATGCTATTGAAGTTCTTCTGTTAATGAAACCTTCTGGTTCACTCACATAGACTTCCTCACAAAGATCTCCATTCAAGAAGACTGTTTTGATGTCTTGATGGTGGATTTCCAAATCGTATGTGGTTGCAAGAGCTATGAGTAATCATATGGCTTCAAGTCGTGTAACGGGGGCAAATACTTCTTCAAATTCTATACATTATTGTTGTACATACCCATTTTCTACTAGCCTTGATTTGCACTTATGTAGTGAGCCATCCACATGTCTTTTAATCTTGAAAATCCACTTTAAACCAATAGGTTTAACTCCATCGAGTTTATCAACTATTCCCATATATTGTTTTTGATGATGGATTCGATTTCGGACGTCATTGCATCAATCCACTCTTGTAAATCTTTTGCTTCCAGGTAATTCTCCGGCTCTCCATATTTTGTTATTAGTAAGTTCTCAACTTTTTGTTTAGCTAATACCACATAGTCATCAAGATATCTTGGCTTGTAAATTGTACAATCATATCTAGTAATAGGCTGATCCTTTGCTTTATTCACATCATTGTCAACATTATTTTCTTCTTGGTTAATTGGTTCTTTTTTTGGGTCCATCTAGATTTTCGTGGTCCGCAAGATCATCTTGTAGTTCATTTACTCCTCCTCCTCCTCCTCCAAGATGTTTTTTGATGAAACTTGAACATACCTGGTTCACCATTAGTTTCTTTGGTGGTAGTTCAATCTGATAACAGGATTTTTACTCTATTGTCAAATCCTATTATACTTGTATGTCGGTTGTAGTATAATATGTGTCAATCCAACTGGGAATGTAATTATCAATCAGGATGCAGTTAACTACCCTAATTCAAGCCAATCATAGTATGGTTTCTCTAACAACCTAATTCGAACCTTTAAAATGAATATAGACAAAGCAGTGCAATTGTAAATAATTCAAACAGAGCAATAAACAGTAGAATATCAAATAGAATTAACGCAGGGTGAGAAAGCAGGATCCTGAAGAGTGAGTTTCATGGGTCAACATGACTCTTAAGTTAACTAGGCGCTTGATATCACTCAATAGACCTAGTCTCTAGGCAACGAGAACACAAATAATGAGTCCACTCTCGTGGTAAACAAACTCGAGTAGACTACTAACAGACACTATCGCCATAGGCGTTTGATAATCTAGTCAAAATGAATGGTCAACTCGCTTAACGCCGATTCACACCTCAGACATTCAATCCCTCAAGCTGAGCATGTGAATCTCTGAAGTGGTTCAGTCTGACGTTCTACCAAACACCCATCGGTGCTAGAGCGTCTCAGAACAAGCCTCAATTGATCAGAATGAAACTAGTGATGATAACACCAAATCAGAAAAGACTTACATAAATCTAACCCTAAGCGCCTTAGAAAACTTAAGCATCACGTAGACCTAACTCATCCTCAGGAACCCTAGGTGACTACTCAGAACGCATGAGTTTAACAGTAAACATGAATTTAAGGTTTGAATGCATCAATAAAGGACTCGAACAACGTATGAAATCAACGCTTAATGTAAAACTGAATTGCACAAAAATAAAATCGAAAATCAGAAAGTTGCGTTTGTATACAAAGCTCTAAGTTCGCAAGAAAAATAAATTGTAAAAACTAGGGTTCGGGTTTTGCAACATGTAAGAATATTTATACTAAACTCATAGCGAAACCCTAGATAAACCCTAGATCTGGCGCGTGAGTGAGCTCTAGTTGGGGCTCGAGTTGGGAACTCGAGTTGGGAGCTCGAGTTGGGATCTCGAGTTTGGAGCTCAAATTGGGGGCTCGAGTTGGGAGCTCGAGTTCGGGGCTCGAGTTGGGAGCTCGAGTTCGGAGCTCGAGTTGGGGGCTCGATTTGGGGGCTCGAGGTGGGAGATCGAGTTGGTGGCTCGAGTTGAACTCGACCCAGAGTGCTGTTCTTTCTCCAAAATAGACTTGACTCAAAGTGCTGCTTTTTCTACAAAATGGAATCGATCACGACAAGGGTGTGTGTTGGCTCTTCCTAACTCGATCTTCAGACTCAGCCTCGGCTCAAGTTCACCGAGAGCCTTATGTGACTCTTCAGCTGGGCGTGTGCTCGAGCTTGGCGCTCGAGTTGGAGACTCGCGGGAGCTCGAGCTGTCGTCAGGGCGCGAACGAGGTGCATGAAGCACATGAAGCTCGAATTGGGCTTGATCTGGGCTCGATCTGTGCTTCTTCCTTGTCCAAAACAGAATCGATCGTGCCCGCATCCGGTACCTGAAAACTCACAAAACGTAGTATGTATGCAGATGCATGTGAATGTGTATGAATGATACTATATAGACTCCAACTATATGAGAATGTATCAAAATATACGTATAATATACCTAAATGATACTCCTAAGACGTGCTAAAAACATGTATATCAAGCTCGATTCCTGAAAATCAAATACTAAGATAGGCGATAAAAATTGTAAAAGCATAATTAAAATATGTGCAAGGATATGCATGGGATTGCCTCCCAAGTGCGTTTGTTTATAGTCACTGAGCTTGACTTGCACTTTTTCAAAGGTCAGTTGGTTCATCGAGAGAAACTGAGTTTCTCTCGTGAATAGTCTCATCGGCTCGATACTGCATAACCCTCTGCCCATTCACAGTGAAATTGTTTCCTTCCCTATTGATCAATGTAATAGCTCCATATGGCAAAACTTCTTTCACTCGGAATGGATCTGACCATTTTGACTTCAACTTTCCTGGAAACAATTTTAGCCTCGAGTTAAACAGTAACACTTGGTCGCCTGGCGTAATTTTCTTGTGCGCAATCTTCTTGTTGTGGAAGGCTTTTGTCCTTTCCTTATACAATTTCGAGCTCTCGTAGGCTTCAAGTATGTTCTCCTCTAACTCATGCAGGTTCAGGATCCTTTTCTCTTGAGCGGTTCTGAGATCAAAATTTATGAACCTTGTGGCCCATAGTGCCTTGTACTCTATCTCGACAGGCAGATGGCATGCTTTTCCATACAGAAGCTGAAATGGTGTCCTTCTAATTGATGTCTTGAAAGCTGTTCTGTAAGCCCACAGGCCGTCGTCCAACTTCACGGCCCAATCACGTTTTGGCACCCCAACAACTCGAGCTAAATAGCCTTGATCTGCTTGTTTGAAACCTCCACCTGACCACTAGTTTGTGGATGATAAGGCGTAGCTACCTTATGCTTAACCCCATTTTTCTTCAGCAGGTTCTCAAACACCTTGTTGATAAAGTGGGAGCCTCCATCACTTATTACAACACGAGGCACACCAAATCTAGGGAAAATGATGCTCTTGAACAGCTTGATGACGACTCTAGCATCATTAGTCGGACTTTCCAAAGCTTCTACCCACTTCGAGATGTAGTCCACTGCGACGACAATGCAGCGATTCCCATGAGATGGTGGACTGAAGGGCCCCATAAAGTCGATTTCCCAGCAGTCAAATATCTCAACCTCTAGAATTTGGTTCTCTGGCAACTCGTTCCTTCTGCTGATATAACCCATTCTCTAACATAGATCACACTTGGAGATCAAATCCTGAGTGTCACTGAACACTGTCGGCCACCATAAACCTGATTGCAAAATCTTCTGGACTGTCTTGAACGTGGAAAAATGTCCACCGTAAGCAGACCCATGACAATGCTCCAGAACACCCTGAACCTGTTCTTCTACTATGCACCTTCTGAATAAACCATCTGCTCCCTTCTTGTATAAGTAGGGTTCATCCCAGAAGTAGTGGTTGACATCTTTGAAAAACTTCTTCCTCTT
The DNA here is from genome assembly GCA_023374145.1 of Lepidium sativum. Classification (NCBI taxonomy): domain Eukaryota; kingdom Viridiplantae; phylum Streptophyta; class Magnoliopsida; order Brassicales; family Brassicaceae; genus Lepidium; species Lepidium sativum. The sequence continues at coordinate 12,446 of JAKUCM010000160.1, read as the reverse complement.
ATAGGCATCCAAACAGTTAGGCACTTCACCCACGATTAAGTAATTGACCAAATCTGCATGCCAAGGTAAAGTGGATCCAGCTAGCCTCTTGTTGATTTGAGAACAATTCTCTTCTGCTCCCAGAGTCATGAGTTGCTCTTCTGGCATTGAGTCATCAATAGGGGTCGAATCCTCAATCTTCACTCATGACAGGTGATCTACAACCCCATTTTCCACTCCAGGTTTGTCCAAAATCTCTAAATCAAACTCTTGCAGCAGCGGTATCCATCTTAGTAGTCTCGGCTTGGCGTCTTTTTTCTTCATAAGATATTTCAATGCTGCGTGGTCAGTGTGAACAATAACCTCCAATCCCACCAGGTATGATCTGAACTTCTCGAACGAAAAAACTACAGCAAGGAGTTCCTTTTCTGTGGTGGCATACTTGGCTTGGGTGTTGTCTAGAGTCCTGCTGGCATAGTGTATCACGTTCAACTTCTTGTCCTTTCTCTGACCCAGGACTGCTCCAACAGCAAAATCGCTTGCATCATACATGATCTCGAATGGGAGATTCCTGTCTGGAGCTTGGACTATTGGAGCAGATATCAATGCCTCTTTGATCTTAAGGAACGCTTCGAGACACTCGGGGTCGAAATTGAACTCGACCTCCTTGCATAGTAGGCTCGTCAGGGGCCTTGCAATTTTGGAGAAATCTTTGATGAACCTTCTGTAGAACCCAGCGTGACCCAGAAAACTTCGAATATCCTTCACTGTCTTTTGGGGTTGCAGTTGAGCCATGAATTTAATCTTCGCCTTGTCAACCTCAATACCCCTCTCAGATATCTTGTGCCCCAGCACTATACCTTCCTGAACCATGAAGTGACATTTTTCCCAGTTGAGCACAAGGTTGGTATCCACGCACCTGCTAAGCACCCTGCACAAATCTGACAAACAAGAGGAGTAGGAAGAGCCATAGACGGAAAAATCGTCCATGAACACCTTGACTACATCCTCAATCAAATCCAAGAAAATAGAAGTCATACAGCGCTAAAACGTAGCAGGAGCATTGCATAACCCAAACGGCATGCATTTGTAAGCAAAAGTGCCATAAGGGTAGGTAAAAGTAGTTTTTTCCTGATCATCCGGGTGTATAGGGATCTGAAAGAATCTGCTGTACCCGTCAAGGAAACAGTAATACTTTTTACCACATAACCTTTCAACCATCTAATCAATAAAAGGCAAAGGGAAATGGTCTTTTCAACTAGATGAATTCAGTCTCTTATAGTCTATACACATCCTATGCCCCGTTATGGTTCCAGTGGGTATTAGTTCATCTTTATCATTCTTAACCACTGTAATACCCCCTTTCTTAGGAACACAATGCACAGGCGAGACCCACTTACTATCAGAGATTGGATATATGACATCAGTGTCTAACAATTTAAGTATCTCTTTTTTTAACCACTTCTTTAAGGTTCGGGTTCAACCTCTTCTGGGGCTCTACACTAGAATGAGATTCATCTTCTAAGTGTATCCTATGCATGCAAAAACTTGGGGAAATTCCTCTAATATCATTAAGCGTATATCCTATGGCTTTTCTAAAACGTTTAAGCTCAGTCAAAAGCATACTCAATTCATCATCATTCAATACGTCATTTACAATCACAGGAAAAGTACAATTGGTGCCCAGAAAAGCGTACGTTAGTTCTGGAGGAAGTGGTTTCAGCTCCACTTTGGGTGCCATGAGCTCAGACCACTCATCAGTAACGTCAGGCGTAGCGCACTCGTGCACTTGCAGCTCGAGTCTCTGTCTCGAGTCCGCCTCAGATGCACTCTAGTCCAATTCTTCAATCACCACCGGACTCTTAATTGGTCTGTGGCAATCCAACAGGTTCGCATAGCATTCAACTTCTATACTCAGGTACCCCTCAGCGGTTGGCTTTGTCAGAGCAACTTGCAGTTGATCTTCTGCTGCCAATTCTTCTAACAGCTCATCAGCAAGAGTGTCCATCTCGTGCACAGAGAACACTTGACCTTCGGTCGTTGGTTTCTTAATTGCATCATTGATGTTGAATTTCATTCTAAGATCCGGACCCAGATTCAGCTCTATAACTCTATTCCTAACATCAATTAACGCTCCCGCTGTGGCCAAGAAAGGTCTTCTAAATAACAGAGGGTCCTTAGGTTCTTCTTGCATCTCCAATACAACAAAATCCGTTGATATCTCAACTCCCCCCACCTTCACAGGAAGGTCTTCCAGGATGCCATGAGGGATTCTCACTGACCTATCTGCCATAATCAATGAGATTTTGCAGGACTTGTAATCAACAAAGCCTAATATTCTTGCGACTGAAAGCGGCATGAGGCTGATTGAGGCGCCTAGATCGCAGAGACACTTGCTGAATGATAAGGGTCCAAGAGAGCATGGGATTGTAAAGGTTCCAGGATCACCAAGCTTTTTTGGCACAACTTTCCTTTGTATAAAGGCGCTAATCTCATGTGTCAGTACGACCATACCCTCGATAGCTTGAGTTATCTCCTTAACTGCATCCTTGAGAAAATTCTAGTATGGAGGCATTAGCATAAAAGCGTCCAGACTCGGAATCTTCACCTAAATGTCCTTCATCTGCTTGTCAAAGAGCGCCTTGTACTTCTCAGTAAGCTCCTTCTTGAACCTTTGGGGAAAGGGTAATTGGGGTTTATATGGTGGAAGAAAAAATGGTTTACTCCTCTCTAGGGTTCCTGTAGGTGGATGAGCATCTGAAGTGTTGGGTCTGGGTTCAGCTTGGTTGGTTGTGTCGAGCTTAGGTGTGCTTTTTTCAGCAGACCGTGGCTTAGGAACAGCTCCAGGTTGAGTCTCTTTCTGATCCTTGATGAGAAAATCCTCCCCCTTCTGAACCTTACTGTCCTCAGTATCCTTTGTAGTCTCTGCTCGAATCAATAACTCGCGTCAACTTTTCAGGCTGATGGCATTGGCATGATACTCTTTTGGGTTGGGAACTGCTTTCCCTGGAAGTTGGCCTGTTGTCTTCACTGTAGAAGATGACGCTTGCTGACTCTCCACGTACTTGAGTCTTGCGTTCAGTGTCTCAAACTTGCACGTGAGATCGTTGTGAGAGGCGTCAATCTTAGAGTGCACCTTTGAAAATTTCTGCGTGACTTCAGTAGCAGACGCTTTCTGTCCCTTTAGAATTTCTTGGAGTAGGCTTAAAACTTCTGGTGGCTGTGTAGCGGGTGGTGGAGTGTGTGCTTCATACCCAGGTGGTATGTTTGCAGATGGCTGGTGACTCTTGTGATATTGCTGCTTCGGGACAAACGCATTCAATTGAGCGCGTGGGGGTTTTGGTGGGTAGGTCTGGTGTTGGGGATTTGCCATGTTGTTGCTTCTATATAATACTACCACCTCCTTGATTCTGCAAATAACTGATCTCCTCAACCTGATCATCCTCCTCGTCTGGAACATGTTCATCTTGATTTTGCAGCAGCCTATCGATTTTGTCCAACTTGACGTTCAGGGCCTTGAGTTCCTTCCTATTGATTGTGTCTGTGTCCACTGTGTTTCTGACCGTCCTGTCATAGTCCTCATTAACTGTCCATCTGCCTGTGCCATATTCTCCACTAGCTGCCAACCATCAGTGACGTCCTGGTTAAGGAAATTTCCATGGCTTGCGGTATCCAATAACCTGCGAATGTTAGGGTGAACTCCTCTGTAGAGATTGTTGAGCAGAGTCTCAGCAGGGTATCCATGATGTGGGCACTAAGACTGATAATTCTTGTACCTCTCCCAGGCTTCAGCAAAGGTTTCAGAATTCTGTTGGGTGAAGGTAGAGATGGCGTTTCTCAACTTCGCAGTTCGAGAGTTGGAGAAGAATTTGGCGAGAAATGCAGATTTACAAGGTTCCCATGAAGTGATGGAGCCTTGCGGTAAGTGCTTCTCCCAGACGTGGGCTTTGTCTCCGAGAGAAAATGGGAACAGCCTCAGTTTGAATGCGTCTTCACTGACTCCATTGAGCCTTTGCAGTCCACAGAGTCGAATTCGTCCAAGTGATCAAGCGGATCTTCAGAAGGTAGGCCGTGAAACTGCCTATTTTGGATCATAGAGATGAGACTGCTCTTGATCTCGAAGTTATTGTTCGTTATGGCTGGGGGAACAATTCCCGTCTCTGAGTGTGAGTACTTGGTGCATCCCCAGCGCCTATTATCTGCGATCTCCTCTGTGGAGACTGGTCCACAGGGGGAACGTGTATGTTTAACTTGGTGTCTGCGTTCATTATCACTCTCTCTATAAGTGTACTGTAGACTTGGTTTCTCTGCGCTCTTAACTCGCGTGGTAGTTGGTTGATGTTGTCAAGAGGCTCGAGAAGATTATGATTTCCTTGTGAACGTGTCTGCATAAACTAAGTGAAATCAAACTGAGCAGTAGGATCAAGTTGACGTACTGAAGGTTGAAATCACCTGAAATAGAACACAAAACACAGTGCCACAAGTTAGTATGTAACGAAGAGTAAAAAGAACTTGATCTTAGAAAGTTAACAATCCTAATTGTAACTAGTAGAGACCCATTTGGCAACGGTGCCAATTTGATAACAGGATTTTTACTCTATCGTCAAATCCTATTATACTTGTATGTCGGTTGTAGTATAATAGGTGTCAATCCAACTGGGAATGTAATTATCAATCAGGATGTAGTTAACTACCCTAATAGGTGGTTTCTCTAACAACCTAATTCGAACATTTAAAACGAAAATAGACAAAGCAGTGCAATTGTAAATAATTCAAACAGAGCAATAAACAGTAGAGTATCATATAGAATTAACACAGGGTCAGAAAGCAGTATCCTGAGGAGTGAGTTTCATGGGTCAACGTGACTCTTAAGTTAACTAGGCGCTTGATATCACTCAATAGAGCTAGTCTCTAGGCAACGAGAACACAAATAATGAGTCCACTCTTGTGGTAAACAAACTCGAGTAGACTACTAACAGACCCTATCGCCATAGGCGTTTGATAATCTAGTCGGAATGAACGATCAACTCGCTTAACGTCGATTCACACCTCAGACATTCGATCCCTCGAGCTGAGCATGTGAATCTCTGAAGTGGTTCAGTCTGACGTTTTACCGAACACCCATCGGTGCTAGAGCGTCTCAGAACAAGCCTCAGTTGATCAGAATGAAACTAGTGATGATAACACCAAATCATAAAAGACTTACATAAATCTAACCCTAAACGCCTTAGAAAACCTAAGCATCACGTAGACCTAACTCATACTCAGGAACCCTAGGTGACTACTCAGAACGCATGAGTTTAACAGCAAACATGAATTTAAGGTTTGAATGCATTTATAAAGGACTCGAACAACGTATGAAATCAACACTTAATGTAAAACTGAATTTCACAAAAATAAATTCAAAAATCAGAAAGTTGCGTTTGATTACAAAGCTCTAAGTTCGCAAGAAAAATCAATTGTAAAAACAAGGGTTCGGGTTTTGCAACATGTAAGAATATTTATATTAAGCTCATAGCAAAAAACCTAGATAAACTCAGCTCACTGCGCAGTGGATTTTAGCCTCGGTTTGGCCCAATAGTGAAAAGAGTAGTAGTGAGTAGTGCGTTTTAGCTGGCCTTCCGCGAGTGGGTACTCGAGTTGAGCTCGAGTGAGTGAACTCACACGTGTGTTCGCTTGTGTGAGCTCTAGCTGTGGCTCGAGCTGGGGGCTCGAGTTGGGAACTCGAGTTGGGAGCTCGAGTTGGGAGCTCAAATTGGGGGTTCGAGTTGGGGGGCTCGAGTTGGAACTCGAATTGGGGGCTCGAGGTGGGAGCTCGAGTTGGGAGCTCGAGTTGGGGGCTCGAGTTGGGGGCTCGAGTTGGGAGCTCGAGTTGGGGGCTCGAGTTGGGGGCTCGAGTTGGGGGCTCGAGTTGAACTCGACCCAGAGTGTTGTTCTTTCTCCAAAATAGACTTGACTCAAAGTGCTGCTCTTTCCACAAAATGGACTCGATCAAGACAAGGGTGTGTGCCGAGAGCCTTATGTGACTCTTCAGCTTCTGCTTGTCATGAATGCTCTGTTTATGTGCTCTAGTACCTGAAATCTCCTTGAATGCAATGTATATGCTAATCCGTATGAATTGGGCTAGTTGGACTATAAAAATGATGAGAATGCAGTAGCAATGTATGCTTAAATTAACTAAATGAGGCTCCTAACGAGTGCTAAAAACGTGTATATCACAATCCCATGTTTTTTCTTCATCAAAAATTACATCTCTACTCACTAGTATTTTTTCGTGAGATTGGATCATAGATTCTATAAGCTTTAGAACCTGATTTTGTCCCAAGGTTCATCACACTCTTGGATCTATCATTGAGCTTCTTAAGGTGCGGTCCATTGATTATTGCATAGCCAACACAACCAAAAACCTTCAAGTGTTTGATATTTTGTTTTCGTCCCACAAACTTCTCAAAAGAAGTATGTCCTTTTAGAGCTTTTGTAGGTATTCGCTTGATGAGATAGGTGGAATGATGTACACCTTCTCCCCAAAAGTCATTTGGAACTTCTATCTCCTTAAGTAAGCTTCTTGTCATCTCCAAAAGATTACCATTTCTTCTCTTAACTGCACCATTTTGTTAAGGTGTATAAGGTGTAAGTGGAGGCCTTGTGATACCATTCTATTCACCAAATGAATTAAATTCCATAGAAGTAATCTCTCCTTCTCTATTAGTACGAAAGGTTTTAATTGTCAAATTTGTTTGCTTCTCAACAAAATCCTTAATCCTTTTGAACCGATCAAACGCCTCAGTTTTTGCTTTTACTAGAAAAGACCACATATATCTTGAATGATCATCTATCAAGACAAAGATATATCGATTGCTTGCTGGAGTTGGAGGTGAAATCGGACCACATAAGTCACAATAAATCAGCTCCAAGACCTTTTGCGCACAAAATTTTTTCTTTGTTGGAAACGAGTTTTTGATTTTTTTCTCAATATATAAATTTTTCATAGGCTTCTCTCATGATTTATTTGTGGTATCCCAGTAAGCATTTCCTTCATTACCATGTTATTCATCACTCGAAAGCTTACATGTCTTAGCTGTGAGTGCCAAAGTTTTGTAGTGTCACATCTTTCGCAAGAAGACACCTAGTGATGAGAGCCTCGGTGGTGAGGTCTTTTGGATATGAATCTGAGGATTCGACCTGGGTGAGTCTGAATATTTGGAGACTGAATTGGCAGAATTGGTTGAATGAGAGACACAAAGGAGGTGATGATTCCTTTGATAATCTCGGATCTATTAAGTTGGAATCCTCACAAGCTTGACTCGTCGCTCGTCTTGAATCCTCAAAGAAGAGTGGCGGCTAGGGTTTCTACTTAAGAGAAATTTGTTTCTTTACTGATAAAAGGTGAAGAAAACAAATGCCACAAAGAAACCTTACATAAGGGTTAGATGGCTTTGGGGCCTTCTAGGGAAAGCATAAAATGTGATACCATGATGTCGACATTATGACAACATAGTGTCGACATAAGCGTAAAAGGAAATGAGTGATGCATCACTCTTAACAAAACTGGAACGCATTAAAAGACTCTAAAAAGGTCCAAAAATGGCAAGTATGTCGACACATGGGTCAGCAACTATACTTGTCTCTTTGGACTAAACGAATCTAGACGTAATACTTAACTAAGGCGAGGTGTTGGCGATGGTCCCTGCAAACACGAAAATAGTAAAACACAAACGTACCCAAGTTAAGTCGGCAGTCGAACAGAAGCTTCCTGCTGTGTGATCCGTAGTCGGGGTGGAGCTTCCCGCAGTGCGTTTGGTGAGAACCTCGTTGGGCTTTGGCAAGCTGAGTTGCTCTAGGTTGACCCTGGCTATGGGCTCGATCAGGTTGAGTAGTGTTCCGATGTAATCCACGAACTTGTCTCGAACGGCCTTTGTCTTGCTTTGGATTTCTGGTCCGGGACGAATGATTGGAATGCGTTGGATGGCTTCAATGATCAGGGTACGCTTCAGTGATTGGAATGCGTTGGATGGCTTTGTGCTTTGTAGCATAAAGGTTGAATGTTTATGCTCTTTGCAGTATTAATTATATATAGTATATAAATAAAAGTAAAGTTTCACTTTCTTACACCTTTGTTAATAAATTTGAGAATATGTTTCAAATAATTTTTCTTATAAATTAATTCCTAGTGTTTATACTACTATATATCCAATATATCTCATTTCATGTATTTCATAATTCAAATTGATATATACATATGTCTATATATATATATATAAATAATACTTCTAGTGATTTTTACATAAATAACATAATATTTAGAAGTTGTTAGTACCTAAGAATTTAAATTACAACATATGCACACAAAAATCTTAAAAGTATTTATGTTACTAGATACACTCTCTCCAAGTGAAGTTGATTGAGCTGCAAGACCCAATATCTTTCCTGCAAATTTATTATCTTTGTCGTTGTCATAAGTCCTTAATCTCTCGAGGTGTGACATTAAGGTTTATAATCTTGCTTCTTTCACATGATTAGCTCTTTGAAACCAAGACTAATTGCATCCGAAAGGTCTTTTTACCGTGTCTTGATCTCCAATTTGCAAGAAGAATACCTCGGAATATATTGCAAGAAGAGATTTATGGCCGTAATGTTTTTCTTTTTGTCTGTACATCATGGATAAATTGTTTTCCACACTACACTAAGCGTTACTTTATTCTCATCGCGCAATCTGTGTAGTTTGTGGATGTCAACATACGACAATGGATCAATGGTAGGATTCTCGGTTGCTTGATTTGATTCTTCAACTTGCTCTGATACTAATTGAAATAGAAATTTTAAAAGAATTTAAAGAACTACTTTCTTAATTGATTAAGAAACTAGTTTAAAACTTAACCAAGCTCTTTAACATAAATCTTAAGGAACAAGTATTCAAAAGACTCTTATTTATAGAGTAGGCTAATACTACTAACTTATTAGGATTTACATGAATTTTATCCTATTTGATTTGATGTTATTTCTAATAATTATCTCTTATCAAAAATAACTTGGAACTTAAGCTAAAAAATTATCCAACAGTTTTTCATTGAGTAAAAATTTTGTAAAGCTTTTCCATTTTAACAAGTTTTATAACGTTTTCAATTTATAGGATAGTATATTTATAATTATAAGTATAATGTTCATATATTTTTGAATTAAATTTTAAATAATAATATATTTCATAATGAATAGTATATGTTTAATTTTGTTACATATTTGCATGACTAGGTAAGATCATTTCTGGCAACAGAGAAAGAGACGTGATTCACAGAGTAGTGAATCAGATGAGACACAAAACCCTAGTCCGAGCCCTAGACCGGTTCCTAATTCGCAATAAACCACTAAGGTCAGTGGTGAATCTTATCATTGAGCAACTACTTACCACGCCAGGACGAGGTCACCTTCAAGTACTCGATCTAAAATTAAAAAAACGGAGACGCTAGTAATTATTATAAGAATCAATTACCTCAAATAGTACTTTTGAGTTTTTAAATCTATAATGACTTCTTTTTTCATCTTCTACAAAACAACCATTTTACATTTTAAATACTCCTTTTGATTTTCCAGTTATGTAATTTAAAAATAAAAGAGCTACTACAAATAATTCAAAATTCAAAATGTCTACTTCTAAGAAGATAAAAAAATGGCTATTCGAAGTAATTAAAAACTTAAAAGGGCTACTCCATAGAGTATTTTCCTATTATAAATGCGTGTATTTAGTTTTATATTTCTACAGTAAACTAAATTTTTTTTCTTCCATATTTCGGTTGGAGAAGAGTATTAATAAATCTATTGTGTTGATGCTTCTGCAACAACTCCTATTCGTGTATCCGACATACAAGGATTTCCTGTGGGGAGCAGAATGAGATATGGTTACAATAATTCACGATACTGTTTTAATAATTTAGTTTAATTTTTAATTTATTCTTTTCAATTATAATCATGTTTCAATTATTAAAATCTGAATTCTTTCAGAAAATTTAATTGGTCTGTCGAGTTGACTCTGCTCGTGACAAAGAAGTTCGACAAGCAGTGCTCCACTTCCTACAAAAACAGCACCACAAGTCGAAGAAGTTCTGGGTCAAGGGCAAGGGAAAGGTTGCAGTGCATTCCGATGCCAATTGATTTAAGGAGTTCTGCGAATTTTAGGAATATGATGAGACCAAAGTAGTGCAAAATGGAACTCTGACAACATGAACATCAAGGATTGGGCATCACGATGCACAACAATGACACTCAGAGATTTAAGCTGTGCTCCATGTTTTAGTAAACGCATTTTTTTAAATTTTTAATCCACTTTTAGTTATTAATTTTAAATTTTTTATGGGTATCTCAATTGGCTAATAACATGATTTCCTCGTTCTCTTCTAAGACACTCGCATGAACCAACGGACGAAAAATGTGGAGGACAAGGTGCTCGTAGTACTAAAAACTATCGAGCATAATACACGTGAACTACAAACCCAACAAAGTCAAGATGGAGCTAGCCGATCCAATCAACTCATTTGGAATGAGATCGACAAGATCGTCATTGAAATATTACAAAATATGTAAAAAATTCATTGGTTAACTAATTTACTAAATTCATCTATTTTTCGATTCAACTCCTTGTGCTGAAGATCGTCCATTTGGTCTTGAGAATTTCGTTACATCCGATGGCGTTCGTAGTCGTCCTGCTCGAAGCCAATTATCTCAGTAATAACGCGAGGAGCTTGTTGAGTTGTGAATTAAGCCAGCAGGAGATGGAGGATGAATTCCGAGAGTTGTCGGAGTTCCAGAAATCGCTAATGGATGAAATTGCAAGATTTCAAGACCTATTTCAGAGCTTGTAATCTCTTTGGAACTCCTCATTGCATATTCCTCTGCCATCATAGAGGCCTCCAGATAATTAGATGTAGCATCTCGAATGCTTAAATGTGTACAAAATCTTTTTTCTTTTATATAAAATAATTTTTAATTAAAATTAAAATTACATTTAATTGTTTTTGTTTATTTTAAAATTTTCAAAGTTAAAATTAAGAATTTTTTTTCAAAATATAAAAAACATCGGTAGGAAATGCTTGGAAATGTTCGATTGTTTAATGACATAATGTTTCCGACCGGTTCTAAGGGCATGTTGTGACATGAACTGATCAAAATGTTTCAGACATGCATTTGCCTACCGGTATTGACCGCACATTTCCAACCAGTTTTGCCGACATGTTACGACCGCTATTGACTAGGATTTTCCAACCGGTAAGAACAACAGTTTTGGCGGTCGGAAATATCTAATCCTTATTGACTTGTTTTATTTTTTGACCATCTTATAGCGTTCACTCCGATTTTGTCAATGACAATTGGAAAATGCTTATTTTTTGACGTTATCATTATCTTTGTCACGAGGTACATAGTAGCTTTAGAATTGTGAAGAGAACTGGAAGACAATCTTCTGTTGCCAACTTATTATGAGGTTGTATTATATGGATTTGGATCCCCAAAATCCTCCGCCGCTTGACTTTGTTTTGTTTGAATTTGACATAAAATTGTATCTAAACTTAATAGCTTGTTGCTTACGTAAACAAGGGCAACTATAAATGCCAGTAGGTGAAGTAGAATATCTGTTTTATATTAGTTGATAGACTTTTAACTCAATTGCATTATTATTACAAAAACATTTATCGTATGGTTTCTTTTGTTAGTGGTTGTTGTTCTAGCTGTTGCAATAGAGTCTTCCTTGGACAACAAGAAAGAAGGTGTGTGTCCCTCTATTCCTTTATTTTTGTTCTGATTAGTAATTGAGTTTTTGTATTATTCTTTTAAAATTTATTTTTTATATAAAAATACCAGAATCTGAACTCAATCTATATTGAATGGAACTATATTCGAAAATAAAAATAAAAAATTCTAAATCAAAAGAATCAAAATACCAAATTATAAGAAACAAACTCGACAAAATATCAGAAACGAGTTAAATTTATGTACTCGGAAAGCCTAATCCATGAACCAATACCAAATCAAAAACTCAACTTATACCCGATATATTTTATTTATTTTATCTTAAAATCTATAACACAAAAAGTGTCTCCCACTTTAATATGTAGGATATAAGATCAATAGATTCATATTCAAATATTTTTAATTAGGATATTTCCATATCTCACTATACTCTTACATAAGATAATATTGAATATGTTCTTACGCAAAAGAAAATTATATCATAAATGTAAAACAAATTATCTTTGTTGTGAAGTGACTTTGGTGTGCTGGTAGATGGTAAATTTACTAAATACATGTATAATTTTACATTGCGATGTCGAGTCCTACTACCTACATTATGTAGAAATTTGGTTAATATGTTGGTTAGTTGTGACCCATTGACAAAAAAAAATTTATCTCTTATTTACAAAAATAATTAAACTACTATAATGTCGTTTCTTAGCATAATTTTAGGAGATAGTAAAGTCTAA